>ML342029.1:0-31970 GCA_005239505.1 Nicotiana paniculata
CGTTTGAGCCCAAACGCCCGGGTCCCTTGTTCCGGTCAATTCCGAGTTTTGACGAGTTTAAGTATTTTGTGGTTGGAATAGAAGTATCCTACACGTTTAAGATTTGTCCTAAACATATAAATAGACCCCAAAAACACAACTTAGAGGAGATTAAAAGGGATTCGGACGGCAAGACATCAATTTGTACAGATTTTCTTCATTACTTTGTAGTTTAATTATGCAAGTTATTTTAGATTTGACTCTTTTGAACATGTTTAGCTAACTTCTTTACTCTAGGGTTTTGGTAGAACCCGTTGAGGGATGAACTTATTGTGTTATTAATATAATTCTGATTGGTTGATTAATCTCTATTTGTTCAACTATGTTCTTGTTGTAGTTAATTGAATGGCCATCAATTAGCTGTNGATTGATAGAAATAACTAATCAAGCTATATGAAGTATCCGAGAAGTGAATTCACCGACGGGGGAAACCATAACCTTAGATCTTTATTACAATTGTTTACACCTTAGCGTAGTCAATCTTTAGTTTTAGTAATTTAAATAACATTAAGTGACAGTTGAGTATTCTAACAGCTTGCTTGATACGTAAATTCCCTGTGGGGTCGACTCTGTGCATAATACCCCAGATTATATTTGCAACGCCCGCTTAGTCTTTTATTAGACATAGTTGAGCGTGATCACTTATGAATGTCGTGGAATCACTCACATCATTTCCTAAATTGACTTGTGAATTAGAAAAACAGACTTTTCTCTGATTTTCTTCATTGATCAACATTGCAAATGCACGACTAACTGAAGGTGATGGGGATTGCAATAAGATCTGACTTCTAATAGCACCATATGACGCATTTAGTCCCATTAGGAATTGAATAGTTTTTGTTGATCTAGGTGTTCTATAAAATCCTTTGTTCCAATAGTAACAGGTAAGGATGGAATTAAGGATCCATACTCATCCCACAGAGATTTCAATCTAGAATGATAAACAGAGATACTTGAAGTACCTTGGGAAATTGTGGTTATTTCTCGTTGAAGGGTGTAGATTCTAGGTCCGTTAACTTTGTTGAAGCGATCCTCCAAATCTACCCAAACTTCAAGAGCATTATCAGCATAAACAACACCAGTAAGCCAATCTATTCATTATCCAGGTTAGAACTGTTGCATTAACTCGTTCCCAGTCCTCTCCCAAATCCTCAGTGAATTGACATTTTGTACAAGTTCCGTCAATGAAACCTAGTTTCCGCGTTGCTCACAGTGCAATCATCATCGCTTTGCTCTAAACTGAATAATTCTCAGTTCCTTTCAGCTGGATCGAAATGATCACATTACTAGGACTATCTGACGATTGTAAAAATAGAGGATGCCTGGGATTGTCAATATCTAGTGTCGCCATTGTTGAGCTGCAAAGCTTCTAAAAAAAAATTTCTTTCAACTCAGAACAGAAAACTTATCTCTCCAACTTCACAAATGAGAATCGAATTGAGCTCCAGTCGATCTACTCAAGCTCTGATACCATGATGAATCACTCCATTGTTGCGCGACATTTTAGTTCTTAGGAAATATCGTAGAAGAAGAAGAAGAAGAAGAGAAATGGGTCGGTTCTGAGAGAGAATGCACTCAACTGCATTAGAAAGCCTATACAACTATTACAATGCTAAACTATATATGCTACACATTTTCAGCTAATTAACTTAACACTTAACTACTAATCCTACTTAACTAACTAACTAACTGACTGTTGCTAACGTGCACTACTGTCAACCTACACCTTCATCACCCACTAAGCAGTGATGCACACAGCTGTCACTGGTTGTTACAGTGTTCATTTCAACAGAAGGACCCGAAATTTTTAGAAGCAATATTTTTTATTTAATTTTTTTCCGATATTGATGGGAAAGAGAAAATTATTTAATTATTTAAGCTCGGAAACTGTGGTGCCTCACCATAATTTTTATTTTTACTGTCTCCAACTGGAAAGTAGAAAGTTTTTTCCATGGTTTCCATATTAATCATGAAATTCTCCACTCAATTAGTCAAAGTCGCTATGTATTATCAGCATATTTTGCCCCTTTAAAAGCAAATTATAATCTAATTAAACTTCCAAATTTGACTCAGTGATACTCTCGTAGTAATAACACATGTTTCACGTACTGCATCCTTTAACTTCGTACACCTTTTCCTTCAAAACTAAGGATATATTCCTTGTTTTGACTACATATTCATTTCAAGCGGCAATATTAATTTTTCATACCTTTGCAAGATAAATGACGAGCTAAAATTTTAAATACTTTACAATATACTCTTATAAAATAGAAAATAAAATGACAAAGATAAATTGGTTTAATAGCATTATATGTATATATATATATATATATATATATATATATACATATAATGCTATTAAACCAATTTATCTTTGTCATTTTATTTTCTATTTTATAAGAGTATATTGTAAAGTATTTAAAATTTTAGCTCGTCATTTATCTTGCAAANTTGTGTGTGAGAGAGAGAATCTTCCCATAAAGATCATAACATATAGTACTATTTAAGACGACTAATTTTCTTAGTATGGGAGGTAACATTTTGAAAATGTGAACTCAATTTATCAACAAGAAATGATCAACAAAGAAGAATATATATATATATATATATATTCTTCTTTGTTGATCATTTCTTGTTGATAAATTGAGTTCACATTTTCAAAATGTTACCTCCCATACTAAGAAAATTAGTCGTCTTAAATAGTACTATATGTTATGATCTTTATGGGAAGNCCAACCCCTAGCATAGTAAAGTTAAAAGCATTTGAATGTGGCTTATCTCAAGTAGGGTAATATGTCAAATCCTTTAGTCATGTAAAAGATTTGATTTATCGGACTTGGCTAAAGAAAAAGAGCTAAGTATACGAATCATCTACCCTAGTGCTTTACCATCTTTATTCGAATAATGAAAAAAAAAATGATTTACACATGGTTTAATTTACAAAAATATTATGTACACGTGCGTTGATTTACGAAAAAATAATATTTTTGTAAATTAAACCATGTGTAAATCATTTTTTTTTTCATTATTCGAATAAAGATGGTAAAGCACTAGGGTAGATGATTCGTATACTNTAAAAAAATAATTTTTTTAGATTTCTTGTGTGTAAAAGACAGATTTCTTACGTGTAAAAATAAATAAACCATATATAAAAAAAGATATAAGGTCATAAAACTAAAAACAAATTTGTAAAAAGCTAAAAAATCAATTGACCCATCCAAGCAAGTTTTGTCGTAATTTTTATCCATTTACCATGCACGATCACTAGCTAGTTTCAAATCATGACCACTTAACAAAAGTGGAATTTGCTAATTACACATTAGTTAGTCATTACCACAAAGCTTCATCAGTTAGTTAAAATTAGTTGCTTCCTACACCAACTCTCAGCCAATTCCATAATCAGTTGATAAAAGTAATCAACATTATTTTATTAATGGAAGATCCGAGCAAGTTAAATATTGAATAGAAAATTCGTTATTCACGTTAGGGTACTGATACAGTATCTAATAGTACTAGTTTTGAAACACGACACTTCATTCTATATATATATATATATATATATATATATATATATATATGGATTAAGACAAAATGACGGAACTATATTTTAAATTGAAGATGGTCAGTGCTCTTCAATTCTCTCATAGATTCCCCTTTAATTTTATTCCTATAATGAAGATGCTGCGCCTTCAAACATGCAAACCAAGTTTCCCTCAGTGGAGTGGACCGCACTTATTTAAGCAGAATTTTGCTTTCGTATTATTCACGTTTAATTATAAACATTTGCTAGTTTGAGCGGAGGTAAAATATTCACGTTTCACAACAGATTTTTAGAGTTCGTGTCTAATATGATATTCTATTTGTGCTGTCACTATATATACATTAGATGTCTACAAAGAAAACGAGCAAATCGCACCAAATTAATAATTCGAGTCAAACCTGGAAAAAAATATTAATTATGGTTTGGTATTGAAAAAAAAAATTGATCATAATTAGTTTGGTTTGATTTTAACTTAAAAAAGTCATACCGAAATCAACCCAACCCAATAGTATATTTATACAAATTTAAAAAATATTTTATACATTTAAATATTTATTGTAATGAAATTTATAAATATTTCTTAAGTTTTTTCATAATTTTTGACTGCAGAGTTAGTACGATATCTTTTATCCATAGATAGTTATTACTACCTAGAGTTTGACTGCATTCTTGGATTCAAATTTATTTCATCTAGTTGTTATTCCTACTTGTTGCAATTTAATTTCCTTTTCTTTTTCAATCGTTCTCTAGTCGATGGTCTATCGGAAATAGTCTCTCTGCCCTTCCAGGAATAAGGGTAAGACTGCGTACATCTTATCCTCCGCAGACCCCGCTTGTGAAAAATTATTGGGTTTGTTTTTGTTGTTGTTTCACAATTTTATCTTTTAACATATTATTTCAAGTTTGAACTTAACATTCTTGAATGATACATAAATTTTATAGTACATAAGTATAGTAACTCAAATAAAGTTCAACTCAATACTAATGTTAACCAAAGAAATTCAATTCAACCTTATGAATGATGATAGTGTTGGATTTTTTAATTTTATATTGGTTTATAATGAAAATGCATAACTTAGTTTAACTTTTTTTAGTGCTTAGTTATGTAATTAATTACTTATTAGCTATACTTATTTTAGCATGACTTATATAGAATTTTTGGATTATGTTAATTTTTATTATGACTTATTAATTAGCAATATTTACTTTATGCAATTTTATTATCTATGTTATTGAATATTTAGTATAATGCTATGACATATCTCATATCATTGTGTTATTTTATTGAAAAATACATTATATAGTTGTATCTTACCAATAATAAAGAAATATTTGGAGACCATATTTGGTTTTTCTATTTCTTGAAGAAATGAAAATATATTTACCATAATTGAGTTTTCCTTTTTGTAGAAGGAAATTATAATTTTTCCATGTTTGGTTAGTCATTTTTCTTGTAGGAAAAGGTTTGGACTTCTATAAGTTGAGGATCCTTCCTTCTCATTCAGTAGCATCCACAATGTAGCCATATGGGGTTTGAGAGTCGTGTTTAGGGGGAGAACTTTACAGGACAAGTGTAGTGTGTCACTTGTGTTTGCCTCTTCGTGAGATTGTTCTCTCGATTTTACTACTCTCATTTATTATAGTCGATTGTTCATCTCCGCCGTGGATGTAGGTCAATTGACTGAACCACGTTAAATGTTTGTCTCTCTTTTGGTAGATTTCTCTTTTGTTTTCTGATTTATCATCGTTCAAGGTTTGCTTCAGTAGCTCCTGCACGCCACCTGATTTTTTCGGTCCTAACAAGTGGTATCAGAGCAAGGTTCAAGACAGGTTCATCTTGGCGGATATAGTTCTAGCCGCAACCTATTTGATGGTAATCATAATTTTTGTCTGAGAAATTTGATCGGAGTATTATTCACGTTGAGACAAACTTTGTGGTGGAGATTTGGAGATGCGACCTGTTGAATGTTTTATGAAGAAGGTGGATCAGATTTATTTTTTCAATTCAGACCAAGGGAGAGAATTGTTAGGTGTTGTACCGATTTTCTAACCATATTTGGTTTTCCTATTTCTTGAAGAAAAGGAAAACATATTTACCATAATTGAGTTTTTCTTTTTGTAGAAGAAATTATAATTCTTCCATGTTTGGCTAGTCCTTTTTCTTGTAGGAAAAGGTTGGACTACTATAAATTGAGGGTCCTTCCTTCGCATTCATTAGCATCCACAATGTAGCTATATGGGGTTTGAGAGTCGTATTTAGGGGGAGAAATTTATGAGACAAGTGTAGTGTGTCACTTGTGTTTGCCTCTTCATGAGGTTGCTCTCTCGATTTTTGTACTCTCTTTTATTATAGTGGATTGCTCATCTCCGTCGTTGACATAAGTCAATTGACCGAACCACGTTAAATATTTGTCTCTCTTTTGGTAGACTTCTCTTTATTTGTCCGATATCATCGTTCAAGGCTTGCTTCACTAGCTCCTGCATGACACCTCATTTTTCTGGTCCTAACACAAGTTACATATTTAGTGCTATGAAACTTTACCGGGAAAACCCCCGAAAACCCGAGATTGAAAAATCCGGTTTCGTTGGTTTGGTTTATAGATTTAAGAATATGACAACATTAATTTGGTTTGATATTTAAAAATTCTGAACCAACCTGACCTATGTACCCCTAATATACATCACGAGATGATTCATACGAGTGCAGACTAACCTTGAAACTCACGACTCTAATTTTGTAAGGTAGACGCTGGTTTGTGCATTTTGATTCGATGTCATTATCAGACATTAGATGTTTGTTAGGTTATAATAACTAGTAGAACTGAAAGAACAAAGAAATTACTACCATTAATATTGGATATGGATCATATATTGATAGTGATACAACATAGTCAATTTGGTGTGTATCACTTTTCAAGAGAATCGAATTCTCTACTCATAATTGCATCCAGAAAGGCAAGTCTTGGCAAACACCAACATTTGACTTTGCTATACTTGGCTAAGATTTTATTAATAATAACCCATCCACGTTTCTGGCATTGTACTGGTCAATCTTATGGAGTTGTGTTTTTTGTTTAAGATTCTCCTAATTCTGAAATGGAGCCACAAACCAACATAATTTATTTCTCATTACAACTTTAATCAGATTAAAGAAACCAATTCTTTTTTTTTTTTTGCTCATGAGACGGGATATTATGTCTTGTATGTGAATCCGCACTAATATCATAATCTTAATGTTAGAGACTGTTTGACCAAAAAATATAATTTTTTTATTGAACTAATTAATTTTATATAACGAGGAGCTAAACCTAGTTAACAATAATAATTTCAGATTTACAACCGATTAATATAAATAACGTAGAGCAGTGTTGAGAGAAGATTAAATGTAGTGTATATTCAATGTTTCAAGATCATTAATGATGGGAGAGTATCAAGCAATAAATAACAATAAATGACATTAAAGCAAAATAAGGAGAATGATTCACCCAATATTGAATGAGGTGGATGATTACTCTTTCTGACAACGATGAATGATAGACAAATACTAGAATATTGGGACCCTTCTCGGATCTGGTGGAAAAGGTGTGGAATAATAGACAATCGAATCTCTTTAGACATGTAGTGTTTGTATTTTATCTAAAGAGAAAGTCTGCTTTTCAAAGAATGTTCGTATCAGAGAATATTACATGCGTTTCACCTTATCTCCTATTCCATTTATATGGGACATATCCCCATTCAACCCTAAAAATACAAGTACAGAGAATATTCAATGGAATATTCTCTCAAAGATCTCATTACAAAACTAGTCGTTACTACTGCTCTTGATAGTTGACCTCGGCCGTTGTTGACTGCTCGGCTATGAACCCCAAAGTTTACTAGTCGACCTCGGCCAAATTACTTTTCATAACATCGCTTCATGTTAAATCTCCTTGAGGCAGATTTTGACCCATACAGTTAGTCCCTCCGCTTATCGAGGCCGACTCTAGATGACCTCGATGAGTGAACTTTGCTAGTCGCGGTTGAGAAATTTAGGTGAGCAGGTCGAGTAGTAATGTTCCTGACGAGGTGGTAACGTGTCACTTTGCGGGCCGTAACTTATGGTCACGACGATTCAGAGTGACATCATGACATCATTGCGTTTTCCCTACGCCTCGTATCGTTTCCCGCGCCTCTGCCATTTCGATTCTTGAGCCGGGTAACGATGATTTTCTTTCTTGATATTGGTTCCTGAACTCTTATAAATACGAATACATACCCCTTTAATTCACTCTTTGCATTCTAAGAACCAGACCTTCATATCTTCTTCTTCCTCCCATATTCAGAGTTCCTATTTTCTTAATCTTCATATTCTTGCTTTCCTTGATTTTAGTGGCTCCTGCTACTCTTAACCCTTCCGTGTTTACACCTTCTCTACTCTCGAACCAAAATGGTTAACATGTCTTCTAGTTCAGGGGGAGTACCTGACCCTGTTCCCTTGGCAGTGCGCATGCCTCCCCATGACGATGGGGCTGCCATGCTTGTAGAAGACGAAAGCTTTCCTACGATGGAGGAAATAATTCCCCGTAACGAGAAGGCTAGGTCTGACTTATCAAAACCGCCCGAGGGCGACCCTGAGACTGTGGAATCTGAGATGGACAAGGTTGCCCTTGCTAATTTCAGGGCGAAACTCAAAACTCCAGCCCATATCGATCTGATCCCGACTAGTCATGATGTGGTGCAGATTCATCGCCCCGAATATTGCGCTTTCTACGCATATTTGTTCTATGTGGGCTAATTTTTCCCCCATCTCCCCTTGGTGAAGGAATTTCACTGCTACTGCGGCGTCTGCCCGGCCCAGCTCTCCCCTTATATCTACAAGCTCATCTGCATGCTGACGAAGTATGCGGAATTGGCCGGCCGCGGGATCTCTATTCACCACTTGATGCACCTCTTTGCGCTCAACTTTCATCGGGGGACGATGTTGCACCTTCGTCACCGTGGAAGTAAGAGCTTGATAGTGAAGATGAACAATAAAGCAAATCATTGATTCTTGCTTAATTTCTTCTACGTCAAAACCAAGGACTTGGTGAAGAATGCAAACGGGTTTCCTGAGGCGTGGAATTATGCCCGTAAGTATTTTTACTAAGTGCTCACTTTACCCATTTTGG
Source organism: Nicotiana paniculata (assembly GCA_005239505.1). NCBI lineage: Eukaryota > Viridiplantae > Streptophyta > Magnoliopsida > Solanales > Solanaceae > Nicotiana > Nicotiana paniculata. The sequence goes on from ML342029.1 coordinate 8,728, forward strand.
TCGTAGACTAATCATTCTTTTTTCCTCGTTTAGCTGAGGTCGTACCCCCTCATTTAGTTGCACACATCCATGACTAGGTTAGCAAGATCTTGCCTCATACAGTGGGGATTCGTGAATGGTCGACCTTCCTTAAGAAGTTCGGGCCCAAGCTTACGGGTGAGCTTGCTTGTCTTAAGTTTTTCTTGCTGCGGTTTTCTGATCAGCTGCTTCTTATTTCTTTGTGGGGATTGATCTTAACCTTCTCTTTTTTCTTTTGTTGTTAGTCTGGGGAGCTTCGAGGAGGTCGAAGGAGTCATACTCCTGCGTTCCGCCAAGTAACCACTACAATGGGGCTTGCCTCAGCTGCGACCGCGACCAAGCCTACCCGGTCATCTGCCTCCGTTCAGCCTCTGGCTAGATCAACTCGAACATCGGTGGCCTCTGTATAAGATACTCCGGCTCTTCCTGTGCTGCATTTAATAGATGAGTCATCGCCGAGCGAGGAAGATTTGGTTCCTCATAAAAGAAGGTCGGTGGATGTTGGTGATGGAACAATTCGAGCAGTGGATTCTACGAGGGGTTATTGTGGGCCGACCACTTCTACGCTAGAAAGTGATGCAGATCTGTCACCTGAAGTTTCGATGTCAACGGGGGTCGTGGAAAGTGTACCTTTGCATGAGGCCGAGGTTGGAGTTGGTGGGTCGCCCATGGGAATTACGGGTATTGTACCAAAAAATGAGTCGTCGTCCTCGAGGCCGGTTGACGTTCCTTCGTCAGCTGAGAGGAGAGATAAGGGCGTTGCAGAGGACAGAAATGAAACCGGCTCCGACATTGACGCTGATAAGGTGCGGATGTTAAACGAGGGGTTCACTCGAGTGGAAGTAAGGTTGGAAGGGTCCACTTGTACCATCATGGTCCCTATGGACCGTGACCTGCTAGTGAACACGAAATTCTTGGTCCCTTCCTTAGGTCATCTTTGCTCCAATGTGGAGGGATGAACCCTCGGAAAACTGGATGATGCTACTCTATCGTCGAGTATAGACGTCCTCGCCCTCAGGGTAAATTTTTTGCCCTTTTCAATTTATGTGCTTTGTACTTTATTTCTATTTATTCATTTAACTTTGGCTTTCTTTTTTCTCCTTTCCAGACCATCATTCTGGAGATCGAGAGTGATCGCCGAGAGGAGCGGCGCAGAGCTAATTTTTAAGAAGGTGGAGCTGAAGTACTGCGAATACCGCTGTAAGCACCGCGAGATCTGCAAGCGGTTTGGCGAGTATAGCAATTTTCAGGCCATCCGGAATGAGTTGAAACAAAAGATGACGAGTTGATGAGGGTCGTCGGAAAATACAGCATCCATGAATGGGCGTTGAGGGAAAAGGAAGAGGAGCTCGAGGTGAGCAAGGGAGTCAAGGCCTAATGTGTTGACCTTCAGGCCCAAGTGATTTCTCTGCGGTCCAAGCTCGAGCAAAGTTTGGTCCTAGCCGATGCTCTGAGTGTTCGCCGAGAAAACTGCGAATTTGGAGAAGGTTGAGTCAGCTCGGCAGGGGGCGTTGACTAAAGTGGAGGCTTTGGAGGACGCAATCCGTGTTTTTCAATTTGAGCGGGCAAATGATTTGGAGACACCCAAACTCAGAGAAGAGCGGCTCGATGAACGCATAGGGGAGCTGGAAAAAGAGATTTCAAGCAGTCGTCGTCCTCGAGGCTGAGACGGCGCAATTATCGGCTCAACCGTCCTTTTCTCATACTTTTGCTTTCCCTGATATTCTGAAATATTTATATGAGAGGTGGATTCATGTCGAGGCCCAGTTGGACATATTCAGAGATTTGATGACGCGGGCAAAGTTCTGGAGGTCGAATTTGAGGATACTCGTGTGAAGGCTCGTACAGACCAAATCGCTTGTGGCTACGACCCTGCAACACCACAGGCTGGTGATGATGAAGAAGACATAGGAGGGATTGAGCAGGAGACCTGGTACGAGGAAGAGTATCCTGGTGGTGACGCCGATGGTAGAGAGATGGGTGGAGATGGTGCTGTTGGGTTAGGTGGCGAGTAGTTGTTTTTCCTTCTTTTGTTTGTAACTTTTGTATGAATTTTTGCTGGAATATGCTTTAGTCTTTGTAAGGAATATACTTGTCGTATGAAATGTTGTTTTCGTTGTTTCATATCTGATTCTCTTTTTTCGGTTTGGTCTTGTATGCTTCTTTATTTTGTTTGTCGTTTGGTCATTTCACTCGTCAAGATTTGGTTTTGGTCATGGTCGGGGGACAACATGTGTTAATTCAAACGAGGTCGAATGTAACCTGTATTGAGTTTGAATGAGGTCGAATGTGGTTTAATTCGAGCGAGATCGAATGTGATTTAATTCAAGCTAGGTCGATAAGTAGTTAATTCGAACGAGATCGAATGTGATTTACTTCGAGCGAGGTCGAATGTGATTTACTTCGAGCGAGGTCGAATGTGATTTACTTCGAGCGAGGTCGAATGTGATTTAATTCGAGTGAGGTCGATCGTCAGTTAATTCGATCGAGGTCGAATGTGATTTAATTCGAACGAGGTCGAATGTGATTTATTCAATTGTGGCCGGGGCCGAGTAGATTTTGAGGCAATGTTGCTCTGGCGGAAACATGGGCGAACATGCATTTGTGTTTTGTTCATACTTGGAGAAATTGATAGGTTATACGTACCTTCGTTTTATGTTTCTATGATCTAACAAACTTATTGTCATAAACCAGATAAGGAACCTGATACACTCTTGGTACACAGCTTAAATACCTGACTCAAGCTAGAGAGAGTTGTCAGAATTTCATAAGATAAAGAATCAACACAGATAACAGGTGATCTTGGGGTCCCCTACGAAGTCAACTCTCCACAGCTGGAAAGTGACTAACTGCACTGTACACGCAAATAGTACATCACAGTGCAGCAGTCATTTCCATTGGGAAGGACCTTGTACTATTTAGTGCTTACATCATTCAATGATGTCATCAATGTTTTATTAACATTAATATTACAACAAAACATCACTTGAATACTTGAGAATTCACTCAAGCTGTTGATAATCAAGAACACAATTCTCAAGTGCATCAAGAACAAAGTACACCGCTGCTACGGACCAATTCCTACATCAAGTCTTTGTATGTCCTTAATAGAGTTGTAACTTTGTAATAGTTTTTCATTGTAATTCCTACTTAGCTTGTATAGAAGCATTGATTAGGAAACTTTTGTAAATCATAAACTTCAGTAATTGTGTCGTGACTAGAGTTAGTCATGTGTTGAAGTTTTTGTAATAGGTGTATTGCAAAGTGGCTTGTAATAGGAGCATTACAAGTTAATGAAGGATTAAGGAGTTAATTCCTAGGTTGCATAGTTTTTAATCTAAAATGTTGCTCATAGTGAAGTTGAAATCCTACAAGTGTAGGTCGTGGTTTTCAATCCCATTGAGCCGGGAATTTTTCACGTAAAATTTCCATGCGTCATTTACATTCTGTCGTGCAAATATAATCTGTGAAAACTAATATAGAACCTGGTCTCCATATAGTTTGGTGGATCCTCATGTTCTATCAATTGGTATCAGGCTAACAACTAGAAAGGATTCTTATGGCTACTCCACCAAACTTGGAAGAAGGTCAGTCTACTTACAGGACACCTAGGTTCAATGGTCAATACTATGGATGGTAGAAGACAAGGATGCACGACTTCATCATGGTTGAAGACTCCTAGCTGTGGGACGTTATCTGTGACGGTACCTTTGTCCCTACAAAGAAGGTTGGAGATCCAGCTGTGACAGTTCCTAAGACAAGGAAAGAGTTCAATGATGCTGATCGAAAAGCCATTAAGAAATATTTTCGCGCTAAGAAAATTCTGGTATGTGAAAAAGGTCCTGATGAGTACAATACGATATATGCTTGTCAATATGCAAAAGAAATATGGGAGGATTTACAGACAACTCACGAGGGAACCACACAAGTAAAGCAATCCAAGATCGACATGCTCACCACTGAATATGATCTCTTCAGAATGAAGGATGATAAATCCATTCAAGATATGCATACTCGATTCACTTCCATCATCAATGAGCTGCATTCTCTTGGCGAAATCATTCCTAGAAACAATATTATGAGAAAGATCCTCAGCGTGTTGCCCAGCTCTTGGGAAAGTAAGGCAAACACTATTACTAAGGAGAAGAATTTGCAGACACTGACCATAGACAAGCTGGTTGGAAATTTGAAGAATTACGAAATGAAGAAGAAGAAGGACAATGAGAGAAGAGAACCAAAGAGGGAAAAGAATCTGGTTCTTAAGACAGAAAACAATGACTCAAGCGGTAAAGACAGTGATATGGCATACCTGACTAGAAGATTTCAGAAAATGGTTCGCAGGAATGGAGGTATCCCAAAGAGGGGTAGTTCTAGCAAGCCAAAGAATTATGACCTCTGTCATAAATGTGGGAATCCGGGAAACTTCATGAAGGATTTCTCTCTCCTAAAGCAAGAACATTTCAAGCACAACTCAGACAAGGCAGCCAAGAGGAACCCGGTTCCTGATAAACGCTTCAAAAGAAAGAATGTCGTTGAGAATGTTGTGAAGCAAGCTCTTGCATCATGGGGAGACTCCTCCAGCGAGTCTGAAGAAGAAAATGATGGTGGTGATAGTTCAATGATGGCAGCGGAAAGTGAAACAACTGAGTATGACTCAATCTCTGCTTTGATGTCTCAATCATATGACGATGAAGATGACGACAATGATGAGGAAAACTTTCTAGATGTTCAGAGAAACCTGAAATCCTACTCTCCTAAAAAACTCATGTCATTAGAAAATGTATTAATTGATGCTTACCATAGTCTTATAAATGATAAGGATGCTCTAACTATGGAATTAGGAGATGCTGAACAAACCAGAGATGACCTGGTAGTTTTTGTAGTTGATTTGAAGGAACCAATAGATAATCTAAAAAATGAAAAGGATGTTCTAGCTGAGAAAATCATTAGCATAGAACATGAAATAGATGATCTAATAGTGGTAGTGGTTGACTTAAAAGAAACCATTGAGTGTATTAGTAAAGAAAAAGAAGCTTTAATTGAGAACGTTTCTATCATTGAGCAAGAAAGAGATAATCTTTTAGTAGTGGTAGTAGACTTAAAGGAAACAATAGAGGAACTTAAAATTGAAAGTAGGTCTGGAAATTATGAAAAAGGAAAAGAAGTTGCGAGTGAGGCACACATTAAACTTGAGAATGAGTTGAAATTGGTAAAAACTAATTTGTGTGATGAACTTGAGAAAAATAGACAGCTTTAGGCAGAATTAGCAAGAGTGAAGAGTGATCTTGAAAAATCTCTCAAATGAACCTGGTCCTCTGATGTTATTACTGCCATATATGTTAACAATGGTGGAAAGAGGCGGGGAATAGGGTTTCAAAGGGAGAAAACTCCCTACAACCCTCATAGAAAGATGTTATTGTACCCGACAATTGGCTGTGTACCCACTGTGGTAACAATGGGCATTTCAAAGAAAACTGCAACGCCAGGGTTCAGTCTCTTCAGAAAAATAAGATTTTTGCTGAAAAGGTAACTACTGCTAGAGGACCTGGTTCTACTCATAGAAAACGCATATTACCTGTATGGACTAAAAGAGCATCCATTCATCCCTTTCCTCATTACAAGTGACCCAAACTTGTTTGGGACCCTAAATCTAACCCTTGTTTTCCTTATGCAGGGAGCAGTGAAAGGAAGCAGCCAATAGTGGTATATAGACAGTGGATGTTCAAAGCACATGACTGAAAATACGATGGAGTTTCTTTCACTGAAAGCCCTGTAAGGAGGGAGTGTATCCTTTGGAAATGGGAAAAGGGGATACATTTTGGGTGTTGGGAGGATAGGGAAGTCACTCACTCACTCGATTAAGAATGTCTACTATGTTAATAGCCTCAAGTATAGTCTCTTGAGTGTCTCCCAAAGATGTGACAAGGGAAACAAGCTAGAATTCTTGTCCAAGATAAGCACAGTCACCAACCTTGTAACTGGTGAAGTGGTGCTTGTGGCTAAAAGATACAAAAATATCTACGTTGCGGATTTTGAGTCTCTACAAAGCGGTGATCTGAGCTGTTTGAGAGCAGTTGATGATGATGCTGAACTGGGGCAGAAAAGGCTGGGGCATGCAATCTTCTCTCTACTAAATGAACTGGTCTAGAAGGATCTGGTTCATGGTCTGCCCAAGTCAAGCTTCAACGAGCACAAAGTGTGTGATGCATGCGCAAGAGGAAAGCATGTTAAATCTTCATTCAAGCCCAAAAAGTACGTCAGCGCCTCAAAATCACTTGATCTTCTTCATATGGATCTATGTGGACCAATGAGGGTGTCAAGCAAGGGAGGAAAAAGGTACATCTTCAAGATAGTGGATGACTACTCCAGGTTCACTTGGACTCTGTTCCTTAGAACCAAGGATGAAATCTTTCAAGTATTTGTGGCCTTTGTGAAGAAGATTCAATTAAATATGGGATCAAAAGTAGCTTGCATCAGATCAGATCATGGAACAGAATTTGATAATGCAAAATTTGATGAATTCTGTAACGAAAATGGCATTACCCACAACTTCTCAACCCCAAGAATACCACAGTAAAATGGAGTTGTGGAAAGGAAGAACAGGACTCTTGAATATATGGCATGAACAATGTTGATTGATAGTGGGATTGCAGGACAGAAGCTATCAACACTGCTTGCTACTTGGTGAACAAGTGCATGATCAGGTCCCTTTTGAACAAAACTCCCTATGAGTTGTTGAATGGAAAGAAGCCCAAGCTGACTCACTTGAGAACATTTGGATGCAAATGTTATGTTCTCAACAATGGAAAAGATCATCTTGAAAAATTTGATGCCAAGAGTGATGAAGGAATCTTCCTGGGTTACTCATCTCAGAGCAAAGCCTACAAGGTATACAACAAACGAACTCAGTGTGTTGAGGAGATTGTACATGTGATTTTTGATGAGTCTCATCTCTCCTGTGAGAAGAGAAAGAACGATGATCAAGATGGAGAACCTTTATTGGTTCCAGGTGAAGTTATTGATATGGCAAATGGGAAGGCAAACATGATGAGCTATGTCAAGGAGATCAGTGAAGACAATACAACCATTTCCTTATCTGTTGGAGAAGAACCAGGTTCTACAATCACAATCATTGAAGCTAAAGATATAGTGGTTGATGCAGTTCAAGGTACTCCACTGGTTGCAGACAGAAACATCCAAGAAACTCAGTCAGGAATGCCCAGTTCCTCTACAAATGATATTCAAGTGCCAAACTGGAAGCACAAGAGTTCACATCCTCTTGACAATATAATCACCCCTCTTGATTCAGGAGTTCAAACTAGATCAAAAGCCAGAAATTCACTTGCCTTTTCAGCATTTCTCTCCCAAATAGAACCCAAAAATATTAAGGAAGCCTTGAAAGATGTAGACTGGATCACATCTATGCAAGAGGAACTGCATCAATTCGAGAGAAACAAATTATGGCACCTGGTACCCAGGCCTACAGACCGCACCATCATTGGGACTAGGTGGGTTTTCAGAAACAAGCTTGATGAGTTTGGGAATACAACAAGAAACAAGGCAAGGCTTGTGGTTCAAGGCTATAATCAGGAGGAAGGAATTGATTACGATGAGACATTTGCTCCAGTTGCTCGAATGGAGGCTATCAAAATTCTTATTGCCTTTGCATCGCATATGGAATTCACACTGTTCCAAATGGATGTCAAAAGTGCATTTCTGAATGGGTTCCTCAAGGAAGAAGTCTATGTCAAGCAACCCCCGGGATTTGAATGTCATGAGCATCCTGAATATGTGTTCAAGTTGGACAAGGCACTATGTGGGTTGAAGCAGGCCCCTCAAGCGTGGTATGAAAGGTTGTCAAAATTTCTTTTAGAAAATGGCTTTGCAAGAGGAAAATTGACAACACCCTTTTTCTAAATAAACGAGGGAGGAACTTGCTCATTGTTCAGGTGTATGTCGATGACATCATTTTTGGAGCAACAGCTGATTCTCTGTGTGAGGAATTTGCAGAACTCATGGGCAGTGAGTTTGAGATGAGCATGATGGGAGAGTTGAATTTCTTCTTGGGACTTCAAGTGAAGCAGTCCACAAAGGGAACATTTATAAGTCAGCAAAAGTACATCAAGGAGCTTCTGAAAAGGTTTGACATGGAAGAATCAAAAGTGATTGACACTCCCGTTGCCACTGCTAGACGTCTGGATATGGATGAATCTGCCTCTCCGATCAATCAAACCATGTATGGAGGCATCATTGGATCACTCATGTATCTCAATGCAAGCAGACCAGATATCGTATTCAGTGTGGGTCTGTGTGCAAGGTTCCAGTCAAATCCTAAAGAATCTCATTTGAAGGCTGCTAAAAGAATTTTGAGATATCTTAAGGGAACACATGACCTGGTTCTCTATTACCCTTCAGGTGACAACTTTAATATTATTGGGTATGCTGATGTTGATTATGCAGGTCAACTGGTGGACAGGAAAAACACACCTGGAATGGCTCACTTTTTGGGTTCCTGTCTTATCTCATGGGGTACAAAGAAGCAAAATTCAGTGGCACTCTCAACAACTGAAGCAGAATATGTTGCAGCTGCTTCCTGCTGTGCTCGACTATTGTGGATCTAACAACAGCTGGAAGACTTTGGAGTGTACACTGATTGTGTACCTCTCTTGTGTGACAAGACAAGTGCACTCAACATGGCCAAAAATCCAGTCCAACATAAGAGGACCAAGCACATTGATGTGCTACGTCACTTTCTCAGAGACAACGTTGAAAAGGGGCTTATTTGTATGAAGTTCTGCAGCACAGATGATCAAATTGCAGACATCCTTACCAAAGCCTTGAGCAGAGAACATTTTGAGAGAAACTGGCTGGCACTGGGGTTAATAAAACCCAACTGAGGACCTGGTTCCCAACATATGGCTATGAAAGTCACATACAGGTAAAACTAGCTAAAGTGTTTTCTGGTCAAGTCTAACTCACTTCTATACCAATACAGGTAGACACGCATGATGATTACAGAGGCAGCTGAGGCAATACATGAGCAGTAAAAGAGGGTTAAGACGACTTGCAAGACTTGTAAGGGAACCTGTTTCTCGTGACACAGGTTAGTAGTCTCTTATTTTCTCATACTCAATTTAAAATGAACAAAAATAATGCCACATCATCAGCTTTTCAGTTTCTTTATGTCACATCTTTTCTTTCAAAATCGTTTCACCTGTCTCTGAGCGATGCATCTTCCTATGTACTTGCCACCATTTCAGAACCCGTTCCTCTTTTATTCATAAATACTACGAACTCCATCATAACCCTTCACTTCCAAAATTTAAACCATTATATTGCTTTCTCTCTTCTCAACTCACAAATGCTTAACCCTTAGCATGGCTGAAAATCAAACAATCCCAAATACAATTGATGGTAAACCTACTAAGTCCTCGTCTGTCAAAACTCCGTCAGTGGTTTCCTCTCCCACCACTGTCTCTAGTCCTAACCCTAAACCAGCGTCTCCTCCACACTCCACTCCTCTCTCTACCCATTCCGATTCTGGTCCTCACCCAAGTTGTGAAGAGTCGAACAAACCTGAGAATGTCAGTGTTCCATCTTCTCCTGAAAAGCAAAGCGAGCAGGGTAAAAAGGACAGTTTTGTTGCGGAAGAAAATCAGGGAAAGTTGTCTTCTACAGTGAAAATATCAACGATCAGTCCAAAAATTGCTAAGGAAGCTATAGAAGGTTGTGATTCTTCAGGTATTTCTGCTTCCCCTGTTACTGTTTCTATGGAACCTCAAGAGAGGGATGCTATAGAGAACATGATCTCCATTGCTGCTGAGGGGGTGGTGTTGAAGACGATTCTGGAAAGCCTGAGTTTCAGAGGGAAGAGACTCAGCCCTCAATGGGTGAAGGAGCACTTGTGCCTTTTGAACATCCGGCACAGGAAGAAACTACTGGACTCCAATTTATGGACCTGATCCCTTTCCTAAGGATCCAGGTCAGGAATCATCATCCCAGGTCAGTTTCGACCCTGCTCCTTTTCCTCACTTTGATGTTGAGCCTTTAAACATGGTATCACTTAAGAAGAATTCTAGTGATGAAGAGGATTAGATGATGTGGTTCTAAGTAAATTTATCAGGGTAAGGAAGCCAGTGGCAACTTCAGAGCCACCTCTCAAGCGACCCACTACCAGGTTGCAGAAAAAAAAGGTTCTTGAGTCTGCTCTCAAGAAAAGGCAGAGGAGTCGTAGGAAGAAGAGATTAGTCAAGGATGGACAAGTTGTGGTTGATAAGGATATTCATGTTGTTGCGGTTGATGAGGAAGCTGAAGAGGAACCAAGTTCCTTAACTAAGAGGCCCCTGAAGAAGAAGCTCTCTCTCTCTCTCTCTCTCTCTCTCTCTCTAAGACAAAGTATTTCTAAGAGTGTTGATGGTACACCTAGTGAAAAGTTGGTACGGAGTTCTAATGAAAACCCAGTGAAAGTCAGTAACAAGTTGAAGGATGTAGAAGTGGAAATGTCTGATGAGAATACGCAAGTGAAGTCTGGTGAAAAGTTTTAGTTCCGTGGGAAGTCCGTGAAAAGAAAATTGGGTTTATCATGAGGAACTGGTTCCTCCAAAAAGACAAAAAGTGGTGGCATCTCTGGAAAGGAAAGGCTGAGATACCAAAAAGTGTTGTAGGGTCACACATTTGCCCCTGAAATTTTGGATATGGCTGGAACGTGTCAATTGGTTAAGATGTGTGAGTTTCAACAGTGGGCACACTTGTTCAATGTGGATGTGCCAAAAGTGTATGAGGAAGATGTACAGAGTTTTGACGCCGACCTCTTCACTGTTGAATCTGATCATATTTGTGCATTGGTTAATGGTGTGGATATTATCATGGATTATGGTGTATTGGGAGAGATTCTTAAGGTTCATGCTGAGGGTTTGTCATCCATCTGTGGTGCTTGCAGCTCTAACTTTCGGAATGCCATTGTCAAAGAAAGAGCAGTGCAGCAAGGGGAACGGGTACATAAAAAGGCACTTCTTCCAGTCTAGTAGTTGCTTTTTGAGTTGGTCAACAAAGTTTTTATTCCTCATGCTGAGAGGAGATCCATCACCTCAAAGGTTTATTTGGTTATGATGGAAGCCTTGGATAGCTTCAAAACTATTAATCTTCCTGAAATCATGATTGAACATATGCAGAAGGTGGCAGATTTCAAAGATGGCAACCATGGCCTTCCTTATGGCTTTCTCCTTACGTGGGTGTTCAAGTTCTTTAAAGTGCCTTTGGGTCAGGAAAAAGTGGGGACCAAGAAGCAGACCTTCTCAAAGACTACCTAGAAGAGTGTGAGTGTATTGACAAGATTGAGGACCTAAAGGAGAAACTGCTCAATGAGCAAATGTCCGGCAATGCCTGAATGGATCTTGTTCTCAAAACTCTTGCTGCCTCTTACAAGCCCTCTTCCTCTAGTGTCCCCTAAGCATGTCCCCTCAGTGACCAGTTCTCAGTTTATCTCCTTTTAAGTTGTTTTGATGATATTTGTGGTATTTGTTTTTTTTTTTTTTTTTTTTTTTTTTTTTTTTTTTTGTGGATGGAAAACACTGATGTTTCTCCCGCTATAACAGTCCAACAATGTTTAGTGCAAGCTTTCCCTTCTTTTATTATTAATGCTAATGATTTTCTGTATCTATTGGCTATCATGTTTGCGTGCATACAAGTGGCATGTGTTAGCTATGCTAGGCTTCTTTACGTTGTTTGCTTGTATGTGTTTTTAATGATGCCAAAAAGGGGAAGATAAATTGAGAATTAATAACAAGAAGTAGTGCACTGATTAAGGGGGAAGTACAAATTCAGGGGGAACTTTGTGAGGTTCCTGGTACATTATCTGGTTTCTGCGGCTCTTTGCAGGATTATTAATTTTTAAGTTTGTCATCATCAAAAAGGGGGAAATTGATAGGTTATAAGTACCTTTATGTTTTGATGATCTAACAAACTTATTGTCAAGAACCAGATAAGGTCATTCTTGGTACACAACCTAAATACCTGACTCAAGCTAGAGATAGTTGTCACTACTTCAGAAGATAAAGAATCAACACAGGGAATAGGTGATATTGGGGTCCCCTACGAAGTCAACGCTCCACAGCTGGAAAGTGACTGACCGCACTGTACAGGCAAACAGTACGACAAAGTGCAGCAGTCATTTCCATTGGGAAGGACCTTGTACCATTTAGTGCTTACATCATTAAAATGATGTCATCCATGTTGTATTAACATTAATCTTACAATAAAACATCACTTGAACACTTAAGAATTCACTCCAGCACTTCAAGTTATTGATAATCAAGAACACAATTCTCAAGTGTATCAAGAACAATGTACGCCACTGCTACGGATCAGTTCCTACATCAAGTCTTTGTATGTCCTTAGTAGAGTTGTAACTTTGTAATAGTTCTTCATTTTAATTCCTACTTAGCTTGTCTAGAAGCATAGGTTAGGAAACTCTTGTAAATCATAAACTTCAGTGTTTATGTCATGGCTAGAGTTAGTCATGTGTTGAAGTCTTTGTAATAGTTGTATTACAAATTGGCTTGTAATAGGAGTATTACAAGTTAGTGATGGATTAAGGAGTTAATCCCTAGGTTGCATAGTTTATAATCTAAAAAGTTGCTCATAGTGAAGTTGAAATCCTACAAGTGTAGGTCGTGGTTTTTAATCCCATTGAGTCGGGAATTTTCCACATAAAAGTTCCCTGCGTCATTTACATTCTGTTGTGCAAGTATAATCTGTGAAAACTAATATAGAACCTGATCTCTATATAGTTTGGTGGATCCTGATATTCTATCAGAAATTTACATATTTTTCGATCTGGCGTTCCAGTCCCAGTCTATCTAGGGTCTGACCTTCCAGTCCCAGACCATCTAGTCCCTTCATTGGGCAACCTGGAGATATGTCGAGAGGTTAGGCAATGATCTGACTGTCCGGTGCATTTTTCTGTACGTATGTCGACTTGAAGTGTCCCCCCTATCGCCTCGTTAAAAACCTCCTTGAGAAAACCCAATTGGGACAAAACTCAAGTGAAAGAAAAAGAGTACGACTTGGAGGACGCTTGTTCTTAAAAGTTGAAGTACTTGAAGGAGGCGACATTCCAGTTGTTTGGTAGTAGTTTTTCTTCCATTGTTTCTAGTTGAAATGACACTTTGTTTGTTGCTTCTATGATTTTGTATGGGACGTCTCAATTCGTTCCTGGTTTTCCTTCCCGCGGGTTTTTGCTTGCTTGTGTTTTGGCCTTGAGCACGTAGTCCCCGACTTTGAGTGGTCTGATCTTCGCCTTTTTTTTATAGTAGTGTTCTGCCTGTTGCTTTTGGGCGATCATCTTTATGTAGGCTATATCTCTTCATTCTTCGATTCGTCAAGTTCCTACCCTTCTGCTTTCGTCGTTCCTCGACTCGCTCTCATGAGAGTACCTCAAACTGGGCTCTTCGACTTCAACTGGTATTACTGCATCAATCCCATAGACTAATGAGTAGTGCGTCTCTCCTGTGCTCGTCTTTGGTTGTGTTGTAGGCCCATAGCACTTCTAGTAATAGTTTCGTTCATAGTCCCTTGGCGTCCTCAAGTTTTTTCTTCATGATGTTCAATATTGATTTATTGGAGGATTCCTCTTGCCCGTTGCCTGCAGGATGGAATGGGGTGGAGAGTATTCTTTTGATATGTCACTTTTCGAAAAATTTGGCGACCTTTTTTCCAGTAAATTGGGGTCTGTTGTCGCATTTGATCTCTTTGGGGAGGCCGAAGCGGCACACAATATTTTTCTATATGAAGGCGATTACTTCCTATTTACGTATCTGAGCGAATGCTCCTGCTTCCACCCATTTAGAAAAATAGTCAGTTAAAACCAAAAGAAAATGTACGTTACCTCGTCCCTCGAGGTATATACCACCCGGTCCATCCACCCCTGCTTATTGTATACTCCATCTATTCATTTTTATTTGTCCACTATGGACTTTGCACACCCCCTTAAGAAATGATAATGAAATGTGTAATTTATCATGATATTCATATTAATTGATGCATATTATTAATGGATTTGAGAAAATTATTTGAAATGAGTAAAATTGTCTTCTCTTGGTATGCTAAAAGTGACAAGTAAAAGTGAAATTTATTTTTAGAATACTGGACAAGTAAAAGTGAACGGATAAAGTATGTAAAATATAGATATATACATAATAGTAAATATTTCTTCCCGTTTGGCAAAGAATGAAGTGCTTTTAGAATAGAGTATAAGTTTTAATATATTATTGTAGCGGTACGTAGCAAGGTCCACTTTATAAAGTGGTAACAAAATGTTGCCTTGAATCCATATTTCCTCTTCTACACTTTTACTTTAAGAATTTCCGACATACATTTTGTTAAAAAAAAAACACACACACACACACACGTTGATCTGAGTTTTAATTGTACGTGAGCGGTGAGGTATCTACTCCACTGCAAATACTTTTAGGTTTAAATTTCAGTCACCAGTATTTGTCAGATAACATATTGATTGTGTCGCTTGTATGTGGAACTATGCTTAGTACAAAAACTTACTTTCACATACATGTGCGATTGGGGGCTGCGAGGTAACTATTTTAGTTGTTGAAAACTCATTTTAAACATGTGAGGAAACGAAGTAAAAATTGCACAGAGCATCCTATTTGGTCGACCCCATTTAATCTATACTCGCTTTTTTAAAAACTTTTAACTTGTACCTCACTGAGTTGAAGTTCACCAGTTATAAAGACAAAACTTCAGCATACGAGGCTGAAGTTCCCCAGTTACAAAGACAAAACTTCAGCTCTGGAGTTTCCCAGAGCTGAAGTTCCCAGGTTATAAAGACAACAACTTCAGCATACGGGGCTGAAGTTCCCCAGTTTATAAAGACAAAACTTCAGCTCTAGAGAGCTCTAGAGCTGAAGTTTTATCTTTGTAAACTGGGGGAACTTCGGCCCGTATGCTGAAGTTTTTGTCTTTATAACTGGGGAACTTCAGCCCCGTATGCTGAAGTTCCCCATTTACAAAGATAAAAACTTCTCCCCATTGTAACTGGGGGAACTTCATCCCCGCATGCTTAAGTTTTTGTCTTTATAACTGGGGAACTTCAGCCCCGTATGCTGAAGTTCCCCATTTACAAAGATAAAAACTTCTCCCCATTGTAACTGGGGGAACTTCATCCCCGCATGCTTAAGTTTTTGTCTTTATAACTGGGGAACTTCAGCCCCATATGCTGAAGTTCCCCATTTACAAAGACAAACTTCAGCTCTAAAGCTGAAGTTCCCCATTTACTAGAGCTGAAGTTCGCAAGCTACTTCAGGCCCGTCTACTAGAATGCTGAATTTTGCGTGATTGCCTTTGCTACTTCAACCTCTTGCTGAAGTTATGCGCAAAAACGAGTACGGATGTAATTTTTTTTACAAAGCGGGTATAAGTTAAAATGTGGCACAAAAAGTGAGTACGGATGCAAAAGCCCCGGAAACAAAGAAGTTGTTTTGCCCAATATTACCCTAATTAATTTATTGCATTTCTCACGGTTAACCTTTTCTATTTTCTTTTTAGTTTTCTATTCGGTGTCTGGTATTTGCTTTGAAGTCCCAATTAAATCCGTATTTGCTCTGCATAAAGCCCGTTACAGGGGCAAGGGTGCCTTGCTTGGATTTTTTTTATTTCTAAAGCTCAAACACCAAATTTCTGGTCTAAAGACAGAGGAATCATATCCATTCTACCACAACTCTCGATGGGATTAACCTTTTATATCTGAAATGCAATCATTTGATTAGGCTGAAATTTGGAATGGGTGCACTTGACAATGTGAATCATTTAAAAAATAAACATATTCCGTCAGTAGCAAAACTTTTACAAGATCAATTCGGATTAACTCTAACTCATTTAGACAATGTAGTTCGGTATGATTTGTATTTGTGAGCACTCTACCACCACCCTTCTCCCCTCCTCATCAAGAAGGAAAAGTGAACAGGTAATTCACATATCCGAAGTCTTCAACAGTCATTTGTTCCAACAAAATCACAGTGCTTGAAATATAAACCACAATTTCATGGTGGACAGAGAGTTTATTTAATGAAGCAGAAAAACTCAGCTTAAAAGAACTACTGGTGGAAGAGCATATTTATAGTAATTGTTTTTACTTAGCATTGACTTCCAGATATCCCATTTAATTCTAGCAGTTAAGTAAAATAATTATAATCTTGATTCTCCTATTAATACACCAAATTAAAGCTATGCCTTTGACATATGAACACACTTCATTGAGCAACAAGAATTACAACTTTGCAGTACAAAAATCAAAGCATCACTTTGTTACATCAGACATTTGTTCTTTTTTTAATCTAAATGTATTTACAAATAGTCACATTGTCTAGCTCTCCAATTAACCAAAAAAAAAGTTAAAAAACGCTCAAAATAATAAGCATGTCATGTAAAATGGAAAGAATGTGCTAATCTACCTTGTGGAATCAGATATATCAATGGCCTTTATTATCACCATTATCTTGTTGTAACAGTCACCAAAATGAATCAAGCCAGGAAAGGAAAATAAACAACAGACTTTTGTGTAAGTATGACACAAAAATATGATTCACTTTCATTTACTTCACCTTTCATTGTGTCAAAGATAGTTTAAAACTATCTCCAAAACTAATTAGGGAAGCTTGTAGTTAGCTTCAGCTCCCTCGGCTCATTGTACACTTTTTCTTGAAAGATGAATAAAATGCCAGTATTTTTTTTTTAAAGGAAGAAGTTTATAGTACTTCCAAGAATGACAAAAATTTTACCAACAGTTACTAGAAAAATATCCTGATATTTTGAACATCAGTTAAAGATCTCAGTTATTGCACTTTGTGAGAAATGATGTTCGGACTAGCTAGTGTGTACCTCCGACTAATCCATCAGGCTGCCTACAGCAACCCGCACAAATATGTCGGGTAAAGTTTGCGTAAAAAGGTCGAGATGATCTCACGCTATATAACTAGGATTAGAACCTGAGACCTTTTGGTGGTTACTCCTATCCTTCTAATAGTAAACTATCGCCTTACTAGGGACCCTAATATTACACTCTTCTTCAATAGCATCTGATGTAACACCGTACATGAGTGCAATCCAACATTTGACGCACAGTATGTATTCGAATCCTATCAACAAAATAAAAGATAAAAACAAGGAACAGTGTGAATAAAAGGGTGTTAATATTTCAGAGGTGCAAACTAATACAACCATCAAAACACTTCTCTGATGCCTCTTGTAATAAGGTCAATTTAGGCCTCTCCAATACCTATCATGGCCACTTTTGTGCCAAGAGTTCCAAATAGAAGAATCTGATTGTAGCATTGATGCCATTTGCTGTTAAGAGCCAAGGACTGCTTTAATTTAGTGGAAAGAGTTGTCTGTCTACCTCAAGTCACAATCATTGGCAATAAATTCCATTTACTTTCACATTTCTTGGCACTCACACTCTCAGGAACCTGGACCATAGTAGTGAGCAGGAATTCTTCTTCCTATATAATATGAACAAACTCATGCAGCCATCCAACAAGCTTCTTATCTCAGCTGCTTTAGTTCTGATATATCCTCTCCGATATCTTAGAGCCCAAAAATGGATAAGAAAAATATGGAGATAGAACAGGTAATGAAAGCAGAATCAGTATCAATAGATGGGGGAAAATGGGTTTATGATTCTTCTGTCGATCATAAAGGAAGGGTTCCACTTAGGGATTCAACTGGTGTTTGGAAGGCCTCCCTCTTCATCATTGGTAAGCATCTATCCAACAAATGGCATACACTCAATAGCTTCACTTATATGTCTAATGTTTCCCCCTCTCATGATCTATAATAACTCAAAGATAAAGAAATTTTGAATGGCTTCTTCTGTTTAGATTGTTCAGAGTATTACAATTATCTATCCTGTGAGTTCCAGTCCTAAGCTATCCATAGAACTAAAGATAAAAAAGATCTCTAGCTTATCTTAAGCAATTATGAGCTTAACACTAGCTAGAGTAGATGCTTCTAACATATACAAGTAATGTTGGCCAAATACTAAATTACATTTCACTCTCTTAAAGAGTAAGTCAAAACTAGGTTTCGGGTCTGTTAATCATTCCATTTCCATGATGCTCACGGCTGCATAATTGGAATAAGGTAAGTCATAACAAGAGGTAAAAAGGAGGCAAACACAAGGAGGAGTCAAGTTTGATGACTGCGTGGTCTTTAACAAGGAAAGAACTCCACGAATAAGAAATATTCAGGAACTTCCCAAAACCTTTGTTCATTACATCTCTGATTATATTAAGAAACTACAACTTTTTTTTCTTTTTATAAGGATATTAAGAATTACAACATATACATCAAGACTATTATATAAGTCATTAAGCGAAGTGGTAAAAAAAATTACCCCATATAGTGATCTGGGATTATATGCAATTCAAGTTCGTTAAAATTAAATGTCATTAGATTTTTCATTTTGTTGAACATGATGCTTTATGGTTATGTAAATGGAGATACTGAAAATTGTTACCTTTCAAACAGCGATTGAATTCAGCGAGAGGCTGAGTTACTTTGGAATAGCCACAAGTTTGATCATATACCTAACAAAAGTCATACATCAAGACCTCAAAACAGCAGCAAAAAGTGTGAACTACTGGTCAGGAGTTACCACCTTGATGCCATTGCTGGGGGGATTTCTGGCTGATGCATACTTGGGAAGATTCTCCACCGTTCTTGTATCTTCCACGGTCTACTTCCTGGTAACCACAATTTTCGCTCCTTGCAATTTACAGCAAGGAATGGCAATTTAGAATATTTCCTTACAATAAAGAAAAGCATGTGCAAAAGCTGTTGACTCTACTACTAAGTAGCAAGACTAATGAACTGTGTAAAAAGCTGAAATCGGCTAATATCCATATTGTAGCTTTCAATGATTGGAAACAATCCTCTACTTACAGATAGCAAATGAATACATTATGGAAATTCTATTTAAACAACAGGAGATTGGATAACATTGTCGTCTCCGAATAAACACAAATTTTGGTTGTAGATTCATTGGAACTTTTAGATATCACTAAAAAACAATAGTTTGCCCAACACCCGAAAATGGTCTCTTATTTGTTCTCGCTTAAATGTGGATCAGGGCTTGCTTCTCTTGACAATGTCTAGAGTGGTTCCAAGCTTAAAACCTTGTGACGTTGACCTCTGTGATGAACCGAGGAAGGTCCACGAGCCAATTTTCTTCCTTGCGATCTACTTAATCTCTCTTGGAACCGGAGGACACAAGCCTTCTCTAGAGAGCTTTGGAGCTGATCAGTTTGATGATGAAAATCCTGAAGAAAGGAGAAAGAAAATGTCCTTTTTCAACTGGTGGAACTTTGGGCTATGCTGTGGACTATTACTTGGTGTTACATTTATCGTTTATGTCCAAGAGCATGTTAGCTGGGCTATGGCAGATATAATACTCACAGTAGTTATGGCATCTAGTATAGCCATCTTCATTGCAGGGCGGCCATCCTATCGTTATAGAAAATCAAATGGAAGTCCATTAACACCCATGCTACAGGTGCTAGTAGCTGCAATTAGAAAAAGAAATCTTCACCTTCCTTCAAATCCTTCTCATCTACATGAAGTTCCCAAGTCGGAAACTACCCAAAGGAAGCTCTTAGGACACACCACAAAGCTGAAGTAAGATTCGAAACTTAGTCATGCTTAGTTATGCAATTACTCAGGAAAGGTGGATTATAGTATTGAATACAATTTTTGATTTTACTTTACAGGTTCCTTGATAAAGCTGCAATCCTGGATCACACACAAGATTCAATAGAACAGCAACAGAATGCATGGAAACTTGCAACTGTGACCAAGGTGGAAGAACTGAAGCTACTTATCAACATGATTCCTATTTGGCTAACCACTTTACCATTTGGTATATGTGTAGCACAAGCTGCAACCTTTTTCATAAAACAAGGCGTGACAATGAATCAGAAAATCATTCACAATTTTGAGATTCCCCCAGCCTCAATTTATGCCCTGACAGCAGTTGGCATGATAATATCTGTCACAATCTATGACAAAATCCTTGTACCTTTCATGAGAAGGGCAACAGGAAATGAGAGAGGCATTAGTATTCTCCAAAGGATCGGTATTGGAATGATCTTCTCGGTTTCTACTATGGTAGTTGCAGCTTTGGTTGAGAGAAAGAGACTGAATGTTGTTCATAAAAATCCTATCGAGGGTTCAGCTTCAATGAGTGTGTTTTGGCTAGCACCACAATTCCTTATCATTGGAATAGGAGATGGATTTACCCTAGTGGGATTGCAAGAATACTTCTATGATCAAGTACCCGATAGCATGAGGAGCTTGGGCATCGCACTTTACCTTAGCGTGATTGGTGCTGCAAATTTTATTAGCAGCCTCTTGATAACCATTGTGGATCATATCACAGAGAACAGTGGCAAGAGTTGGTTTGGGAAGGATCTAAATAGCAGCCGCCTTGACTATTTCTACTGGTTGTTGGCTACCATCACAGCAGTAAATTTGAGTGTCTATGTTTTTGTTGCAAGGAGTTATACCTACAAGAATGTGCACAGCATGACAACTATGGCTGTAGCTAATTGTGATGATGGGGATAATCGTAAAGCAATGGTTTAGTTGATGTAAATATTCGTTAAGTTTTATTTTAGCACTTCAATGAAATAGTAATATCAGTGTATTCTGATAAGATAAAAGGAAATAAAATTCCTCCATTTCCTTGTTCAATCCCAGTCACGTCAATTTCTTTTCCTCTTTAGAGGAAGGATGAGATATTAACAAATATCAAGCCTAGTCATGACCTTTGCAGCTCCGACTAAGATGAAGTTAATGGTTCAAGTATTGAAGAAGTATCACCAACCTTATCCCTTCTTTCTTGTTCTAGCAACATTTATGTCATTTTTATATAACTTACTCGACCAGCAACATATATTGAATATCCAGCCACCTCTTTTTAAGAAGACAACGACCAAGAGAACATACTAAAGCAAATTGCTTTATGAAGTAACCTGTTCAATGAAGTGATAGTTAATTCCAGGGAGTTTCGCACGTTGTTTAAGGAGATATATCTTTTCATAAAGAAATCTGTTCAAAAAGCTATGATATCAGTTGAAGGAATCAAAATAAATTAACATCTGG
This sequence comes from Nicotiana paniculata, assembly GCA_005239505.1. Taxonomy (NCBI): domain Eukaryota; kingdom Viridiplantae; phylum Streptophyta; class Magnoliopsida; order Solanales; family Solanaceae; genus Nicotiana; species Nicotiana paniculata. Next base: position 29,917 of record ML342029.1, read on the forward strand.
TAAGGAAACTAGATTTTTTTTTAAAAACAAAGTTTCAAAACAACTTTACAAACAACAGATAATATTCGATAAGTTCAGCACTTGTATAAACAAGGCAGACAGGAAAAAGATACCATGGAAATTACTACAAAACTATGGAAGGATTGGTCAATCACTGTTTCATAAGACTGTAATAGTACTTAACTCTTTTCATCATTAGGATATCCCAAGCTATTGTTTAAAAACACTAATTTATTTAATTATTTAAACTTTTCTAGTCATTACACTGATACATTATTCAACAACCACCACTATAATACTTAAAAGTCAAATTGGTGTTTTAAATTCCATATCCTTTTAGCTTTCTCTGCTGATTTCTAACACTATGAGAAGAGCGTCCAGAGAGATATCACTAAACATATACTCATATATCCTAACACTGACAAAGAAGTAGAGGACTAGTATGAGGATAGATAATGCTGATACTTACATTTCATGTGCAACGGTGCAATGCATTTAATTAAACAATAATAAAAAACCAAAAATAACTGTGTAAATATAAAGGAAAAACAAGGAACACATTAAGCACCGACGAGTTTTATGCCAATGACAGAAATACCTGATCCCAAGCACTCTTTGGAAGTTCATACTCAACTACCAAAATACAAAAACCTATAAATTTAAAATCGATTAGAATAGTGCGTATTTGCTCAAAACAGTATTGCAATTTGACAAATGGCTCAATTGATCAAATATTTAAGCACTCTTTGGAAGTTCATGAACAAATATTTTCTGCCTCTATATGAAAATTAAAAAAAAAAAAAGAAATTATGCCAGAGGTGCTGCTGTGGCCCAGTGGGAAACGGGCGAGTTTTGGTTTGAAACAGGGATTTGGAACGTGTGATTAGAAAAGGAGGAATAACGAAAGGAAGTAGGAAAGAAAATAAGGAGGAAATGAGAAAAAATTAAATAGAAATATGAAAGAGGAAGAGGAAAAAGAAAATGAAGACAAGATAAAAGGAGATTTTAAGGAAATAAAGACAGGGGAAGGAAAATAAAGTAGATGGAAACTTAAAGCGACAGGGATTCATTTCCATTAAAATAAAAATATTTATTTTCAAGAAATTCTTACTCATTTACGGCTTGGCTTGTTTGGATGGTCATTACCTATTATATTGTATTGAATTGTTACTACGATTTTAGTTGTTACTTAAATTTTATTGTATCGTATCGTTAAGTTTGTCGTTACGTAACGACTAAATGTGTTACTTTATGTAACGACCGATTTGATGTGATTGCATCGTTATCTTGTCTTTTTCTCTCGTCTCACCCTTCACTATTATTAATAATATTATTTTATTATTTACCTTACCTTTTTATATAATAAATTTATCCTGTATCTTAATTTTTCTTTATAATATTAAAAATTTATTCTTCATATTGCTGGTATATGATATCATAAAACAACGTCAAACAATACAATCTATCGAAATATTGTATTCATCATACGATACATGTATAATATGATACATTATGAAACGATGTCGAAACAAGTTGTTAGTGCCAAAACTAAACCATCAGTAAGACTTAGCATAAAATTTTGCTTAAGAAAAATAAAATCTCATAAATCTCACAACAATATTGATAATCCAGTTTGAAAAAACAGTCTCGCAAGGCATAGTATGTAAAAGAGAAAGAAAAATTTACTAGTTAAATCCAGTTATAATATTTGTGCTAGGTGTAACTCATCCACTCAAACCTTGATTGAATATAATTATTTTGATGATTTGTGCTTGTAAGCTGGACAATCCACTAAAATATTTGACTGAACACTACTAAAAATCCAGAAAAAAACGATCAACGATTTGCGATCAAAATTGATATGTCAAGAAAAGCGATCGAAGTTGGTCGCTAAATTAGAGAAAATTATTAAATAATTATTCTAAATACTTTAGCGACCAAGATTGGTCGCTTTTTGGTTGATAATGTGGTCAAAATGTTGACCGGACTGGTTAGACTTGCTTGGTCAAAGAAATATTGAAATTAGCGACCAACTTTGGTCGCTAAAGTGGGAC
>ML342032.1:0-29745 GCA_005239505.1 Nicotiana paniculata
AATTAATATTTACAGCAAAAATAGTATAGAATTTGGGTGTGGTAAAAAATTAGTTGTTCACAAGTATATGAAGTGTTCTATATTATTAACCTTAAATAATGAGTTGTATGATCACTTTCACATAAAGTGCTAATGAAATGTGTCAATCTCTTTGTTCTTCCATATTCATATCATATGTTAAGATCTATTATATTCTTATATCTTTTTCGAATGTGAAGTGATTGTTATTATATAGGTATCATATTGATTTCATATTTAATTACTAAATTGGGTCCAGTGTTGAAAGTGTACATCAACGAAAAATTATTGTCAGACCATTAAAAATATAACTATTATGTGTTACTAAGAAAATTCTCCCATAAAAATATTTTAATAGATCATATATTTGTCAATTTTTTATATTTTTACTAAACATATGTTTACTTATCAAAAATTTGACAAAGTAAGATTGAAATAATATTTAAGTAACAAAAGACCCGAAAAAACCCGACAAAATCGAACCAATCCAAACCGATATAGTTAGTTTGGTTTGATTTTGATATAAATCAAACTAACCCGATCCATGTACACCCCTAGCAGCTAGTTATTAAACTAGGGTAACAAAGAAACATAAGTATTGTAGACGGGGATACTTTATATATCGATTATTTGGAAAATCCTTTTTCTTCGAGAACTTAGTTATGTATAATTAGGGTTGTCAAATTTGGACCAAGCCCAAATGACCCGTTCAACTTGCCCAAGGTTGAGCTGGTTATTGACCCGCTTATTTATTGAACTCAGCCCATATTGATCCAACTCATCTCAATCCATTTAAAGTTAGCCTGATTTTTAATCCAAATTGATCCATGAGTAACTTTACCAAAATATTTTAGAAATAATTTTTTGTTGTTTGATATGTTATATATGATCCTAACATAAGAAAAAATGAAGTCTTATTTAGTAATGGGAGCCTTTAACAAATACTCAGGTGGGACAAAATATTTACCCGCCACTGCTTACATAGTTTTCCCCCTACCTATTTTTTTTAATACCCAGTCAAAAGCCAACCAAATGAAGTCAAATTAAGTTACTAAACCAAGCCAAGCAAACCCAAATCAAGTCAATTCAAGTCGAGCCAAGCAAACCAAGACAAGCCAAAGAAAGCCAATTTAAGCCAAATCAAATCAAGTCAAGCCAAGTCAAATCAAACCAAGCCAAACCAAATCAAGTTAAGCCAAGCCAAATCAAGCTAAGTCAAGCCAAATGGTAATGAGTGGGTAGGTAGGGGTAATTAGTTTTAATTGGGTAGGTATATATTGAAAATAATTTTCAAATGGATAGGAAAAAGTAATTATTTTATGCTCAATAGGTATTTTGCATAAATTGCTCTTTAGTAATTATACAATTCATAAGAAAATAACACATATTAAGTAAAGGTTGATAAGAATTGGGCGGGTTGGGATATGACTCAAATAGCCCATTTTGATCCAGTCTATCTCAGCCCAAGTAATTTTTGGGCGGATCAATTATTGACTCAACCTGATTTGACACGTCCAAACCTATTTGACAATCCCATGTCCAATTAATTACCAGCTAGGCTTTTTTTTTGGTCCTTTTCCTTTTCCATCTCGGATCTTTGTTGTTTTCGGCTTATGTTATCTCAATGAAAGTTAAAGTACACTGTAAATAAAATCCAAGTAGTACACCTAGTATCAATAATATAGATATACATAGATAAGGACTACTTATACTGGGAGGAAAACAAAGAAATGTATTAGTAAGCCAGGGAGCAAAGTCCCCACTTTTCTTCTTTTGCGAAAAAAAAGATTACCAACAAAACAATAAGTTTCGTGGGTTTTGGAAAAAAGAGGTGGAGGTCGTTGAGGAAGTATCGAATGAAAGAAGATAAGTAATCAGAATGGTAGATAGTAAGACTACTACAAAGAGAATATATAGGACATTTTATGTTGCGCAGACTCTCCAAAATGTTGTCATATTCATGTCGGATCCTCCAAAATACACTATTTTTGGAGGATCTAACACTTGTGATATTTTTTAAGAGTTCGAGAAACGTAGAGGGCATTCGCTTCACGTGCATCATCTACTTAGAAAAAATCATGTCAAATCAACATGCAGTAATACAGAACTATAAAACAACTAGTAACGAAAGTTTCTATCCTATGCAGGAAGAATTCAGCTAATAGAGTGTACTTTTCTCTATCCAGGTATACTGGTCTCAGGTGTTTGTCCTGCCAAAGAAACTGATCCAACTTATTGAGAGAGTATGCAGAACATTTTCATGGACTGGGGGTGTAGAAGTTTCAAGGAAAGCTCTATTGTCATGGGACAGTTTATGCAAGCCTAAAGCAGCAGATGGTTTAAATCTGCTGGATATAGAGGCATGGAATAAGGCAACTATATGTAAACTCTTATGGAACCTATGCAAGAAGAAAGATAAGATGTTGGTGCAATGGATACATGTGTATTATAAGGAGCAGAATGCATTGTGGAGTATTGAACCAACACAAGCTTCTTGGATAATACAGAAAATCCTTAAAGCCAAACAATACTTTGAGGAAGCTGGTTATACAGAGGAGGATGTGGAGGGGATAAGTAGTTTCTCTATTAAGAATATGTATGAAAAAATAAGGGGTGATTTTGATAGAGTACCATGGAGGAAACTGGTACATAGCAGTGTTGGAGTGCCAAAATGGAACTTTAGAGTTTCCTAGCTGCACATAGAAGGTTGATGACTAAAGATAGGTTGAGGGGTTTGGGATATGTGGAAGATGTAACATGTTCTTTATGCAACATTGAGGAGGAGACAACTGATCATTTGTTTTTATTAATGTGCTTATACATCGAGAGTCTAGTCAGCAATTCTGCAATGGCAAGGAATTCAGGGACAACCAATGATATGGGTAAATGAACTTGAATGTGCAGGAAAGTACTGTAAAGGGAGGAGCACAAAAGCTGAGTTATATAAACTCATTCTAGCAGGAACTTTGTACTACATAAGGCAAAAGAGGAATATAAGGATCTTCAAAGGACTGCATCGATCAGAAGTACTACTAACCAGAACCATAACACAAGAGGTGCATGGGCGAGGAGGAAGTAAGTACAGGCTACGAAGAAGATTACTAAAGCTTAATTAATATTCTAGTATGTAATGAATTATTCTATAGCAGTAGTTAGTAATTGTTTCTTGTAGTAATAGTAACTGAGGCCAGAAAATGGAGCTAAAATCTGGGGCGTATGTCCAGATTAAGCTTGTTTGCAATTTGTAAATATTGTTGAGAAATAAAAAAATTTCAATTATCTAAAAGAAAAAAAACGAGTAACGAAAGAAGATCAGTTTTGCTAAAGAAACTAAACAAGCATTCAAGACCACATGAAAAAGATGATGCCATAGTCGTAGAAAGCATACTTCTTTTGACTGGTGGGAGGTTTTGATGAGCATTCTAGAAATTTGATCATCGGTTTTGTTTTCTTTATTACTATTTACATGAAAAGCCATCTCAGTTGAAAAAATCACCAGTATTATTCTTTATTATCTACACATAGACATAAGAGAACACAGACTTCTTATGCTTCCTTGGGTTCGGGGTACATTGCACACACAATTACTCCGTTTACATGAAGTTGTTAGCACTTGTTGCAGTAAATCGACTCGCACTGATTTGAACTGATAGTACTGCAATAAAATATAACATGTGAATAGATGGCAATGAAAGAGAACTTTGGATAACAAATACAGTGAAGTCACATGCTTACAGAAAGAAGATTAGATTCTTCTGTTGAGATATAAACCAATAAATAATTTTTGTGTCAGCTTATAACTTTCAAATTAGAGCAATTATTTGAGATGTATGGAAATAAAATAAGCAAACAACATATTTCATGTTTCATGCATGTCAATTTTCACACGTACAACATGTATGACAAACTTTTATTTTCCCTAGTTTTGTTTGCTTGACCAATATGTACATGAAACCTCGTTTAACTGAGTATATCAACTGTATTTATCTTAGTATATTTCACATACTTACGGAAGAAGATTATAGTACTCCCCATGCTTTAGGTTTTCTACCGAGTGGTTATTGAGATAATTCCTCATGATTCATCTCAGAAGAAGAAGAATAAAAAAGAAGGCTCAAGGATTTTGGGATCTAATGAAGAAGAAGATGAAAACCTAAGTCGACTAAAGCAAAGACAAGGTTCAAACCATAAGTCTCACAAACTAAAAGACTTATGATCTAATCGATACAAACTATGAAAGATAAATGGGCTGGATTTTATTTTGTCTTGGACTTGGTTTCACATGAAGTGGGCCTTCAGATTTGTGAGATTTCATCGGCCCAAATTATAAGAGAAGCCCAGAAAATACAAACAGACATTTACATAGTAAATAGAATTATTCTTTGTAAATATTCCTTTTGTTTGTTATAAAATCAGTTAGAAATAGACTAGTATAATAGTGCCACTTGGAAAAGTTTGTAGACTAGATTCCATTCTTTTGTATATATGGATTACATTATAAAGAGAAATATACGCAGAAAATTTCTACAATTCTTCTGCTCTTTTCTTTCATGGTATCAGAGTAATAGCTCGATTCTAGAAAATCCAGTCTTCATTTCTTGATTTTCTCTCAACTAATCCATTTGCTTTATCATGTCTGATGTTGCTGAAACCACCGTGGTTCCAACTACTGCTGGAAATGGAGTCAACTTCGACCCTAATCACCCTTACTTCCTTCATTCCTCAGATTCTCCTGGAATGAGTCTGGTAAATGATGTCTTCGATGACATAGGTTTCCAAGGCTGGAGGAGATCTGTGCTGATAGCCCTCTCAACAAAAAATAAGCTGGGATTCATCAATGATAGTTGTCCAGCACTTGCTGCTACCTCAAAAGACCATCAACCATGGAGTAGATGTAACGACATGGTTACTTCATGGCTACTGAATTCACTATCCAAAGACATTGGAGATAGTGTTATTTATTCAAAATCTGCACTTGATCTGTGGGTGAGTCTTGAACACATATTTGGACAGTCCAAAGTGCAAAGTTATCTTACCTACAGAAGGAATGACATGGATTATCACAGGGAACAAATGATATAAAAACCTATTTTATCAAGCTCAAATGATTGTGGGATGAGCTGGCTTCTTTGAAATCAAACATCAAATGTAATTGTGCTTGTGTGTGTGATGGAAAACAATTAGTGGAGAAATCACAAGAGGATGAGAGGTTGTTCAATTTCTCATGGGGCTGAATGAATCCTATGGTCAAGCAAGAGGAAACATCCTAATGATGAATCCTTTACCAAACATCAACCATGCCTACTCACTCATTCTTCAAGATGAGAATAAGAGAGAGATATATGCGAACCCCCTAATATCCTCTGATTCTTCAGCTTTCATGGTAGGAAGTCAAGGGAGTTTTTCAAATTATAACAACTTATCACAAAGAAGTGGAAAGCAAAAAGCTACTACTCAATTTCAAAGGAGCCAGATTGGTTTTTAGAGATCTTGGAATCAAAGTCCAAAAGTTCCTATTGCTAAGGACAATAAATCAAGGTTTAATCCTAATGTGGCTTGTACCTACTGAAAGAAAACAGGACACTCAGTGGCAGATTGCTATAGAATTTTAGTGTTCCCTAAAAACTTTGAATTCACAAATGGGAAAACAGGACAAGGACCCATCAGAAGTAATGGAGTCTTTTCAAAAGAACAGTGAGGAGATGCCAACAACAACAACTACAATGATTCTTTGGAACATCACTTGTCTAAGGACCAGTTCAATCAGCTGGTGTAGTTAATAAAGCAAGTCAAAGTTTCGGAATCAGGAAGTTCAAACTCAGAAGTAAATGCAAATGCAGTTGCTGGTACAATTGTGAAATACTCTAGATCCTATTTTTCAGTTTTTAATTCCAGTACTTGCATAATAGATTCAGGGGCCTCTGAACACATGTGTTTTGATTCAAATGCTTTTATTTCACTTACACCTCTCTGTGTGCCACTACACATTAATCTCCCTGATTCATCTAGGATAATAGTCACTCATATAGGAAAGATATCCATTCTCCCTAACTATGTTCTGGAGAAAGTTCTGTATGTACCTACTTTCAGATACAATTTGTTATCTGTTAATAGGTTTTGTTCACAGTTTTTTTGCATCATCTCATTCTCCTCTAATCAATGTCTAATCAATGTCTATTTCAGGCCTCTTTAATGAAGAGTGCTCAAGTTTTTGGTGAAGCAAGAGAGGGATTATACCTATTGGAACCTACTGCTATCAACTCTAGGAATAGTGCTAAAGAGACTGTAGTTACATCTTTTAAGCATAGTGATTCTGTTCAGTTTTCAGCACCTTTTCCTTTTTTTGCAAATGTTCTTTCCGATGTAAACCTTTGGCACATTAGATTGGGGCATTTGACTTTTTATGAAAAGCTTCAGTTTTATATCCTTTCCTTCTAATTTTTCATGCTTCTGTGTTGTTTGTCCTAAAGCTAGACAAACTAAATCCTCATTTTCTCTAAGTCAAATCAAAACAAAAAGAGCATTTGAATTAATACATGTTGATGTTTGAGGTCCCTACAAGGTCCCTACTTATAATGGATATAAGAATTTTTTAACTGTTGTGGATGATTACAACAGAGGAACTTGGATATTTTTAATGAGTACAAAGAGAAACGCATTTGGAGTGTTGAAAAATTTCTTAGTCATGGTTGAAAGGCAATTTGGAGTCAAGGTACAAAAGCTAAGAACAAACAATGCATTTGAACTTGGGAAAAGAAGCCAAGAAGCTGCTTTCCTTACTTCACAGGGGATTCTTCATCAAACAAGTTGTGTTGCAACCCCTTAACAAAATGGAATAATTGAGAGGAAGCACATGCATCTCCTAGAGATTGCAAGAGCCCTATTATTTCAGTCACATGTTCCTATTGCTTATTGGGGAGAATTTGTACTAAAAACTACTTATTTGGTTATCTATGATATGTGTCTACCTTGTCTAATGGAAGAAGTAAGTTTGATCCTAGAGTAAAATCTTGTGTGTTTTTGGGTTATCCTCTAGGACAAAAGGGATACCAACTGTTGGAGTTAGGCACCAGAAAGATTGTTGTGTCTAGAGATGTTGATTTTGTTGAGGATAAGTATCCTTTTGTCTCCAATTTTGTTCCCTCTTCTCCAGATTCTATATTTCCCATACCTTCTCAAATGGATACTGCCTACCCTACATCTCCACCAGTTTCTCCTTTACTAAATACACAATCCCCAATTCCCTCTAATGAACAGCCACCTCAAGATTCCAATTCACCAAGTCCTAATAGCAATACCTAGAGTTTTACCTATTCTGTCACTCCAGCTAATTCTCAATCACCTTGGATTGTTCATCCATCTGGAGACAATCCCTCATCTAGTCCTCATTCACCTAGGATGAATTCACATGAACATGTCTTAACATCAACTGCACCTAGAAGATATGGCAGAGAAACTCAATGGCCAAGCCATTTCAAGGATTTCATTTGCAATAACATTTTCTCACTCACTTCATTGATTCTTGCTCAACACAATCTACTAAGCCTAATGTTTACTCTTTTGGAGTTTTATCAGCACATAATCAACACATCATGAAGTCCATTTCAGAAATACAAGAGCCTGTTAGTTATTCTCAAGCTTCTATGCATCCTGGTTGGAAAAAAGCCATGGACTCAGAAATTGCAGCTCTACAAGAGAACCATACTTGGGATGTGGTACTACTACCTAAAGGAAAGAAGGCATTTCCTTGCAAATGGGTTTACAAAGTCAAGCACAAATCAGATGGTTTAGTGGAGAGACTCAAGGCTAGATTAGTAGTTCGAGGAGACATAGGGAATGGATTATACAGACACCTCACCAGTGATCAAAATGACCACCATCAGATGTCTAATGGAAATAGCAGCAAAGAAGGACTGACCAATCTATCAGTTAGATGTAAGCAATGCGTTCTTACATGGGGATTTACAAGAGGAAGTCTACATGAGATTTCCTTCTGGAATGTCTTCCCCAAGTCCTAACCATGTCTGTCTACTCAGAAAATCTTTATATGGCTTAAAGCAAGCTTCACGACAGTGGTATGCTCGGCTTGCAGGTGCATTAAGTTTCAAAGGCTATTCTTCTTCTATGAATGACTATTCCTTATTCTTTAAACGACTCGGAATCTGACTTATAATGTGGCAATGTATGTTGATGATATTCTTATAAGTGGTAATGATTCTCAAGAAATTTAAGCACTTAAATCATTTCTTAGCACATAGTTCAAAGTTAAAGATTTGGGAAATTTGCATCATCTTTTAGGAATGGAAATTTCTCAGGGAAGCACAGGGAATTATTGTATGTCAAACGAAATTTACCTTAGACTTATTGCATGAATTTGATGTCTCTAATTCACCTTGTGTTTCTTCCCCTCTTGAACCATCTTTCAAGCTCAATGATGATGAAGGACCTTTGATCCCCAATCCTACTGTGTACCGTCATCTTGTTGGGAAGCTGAATTACTTCACTCACACTAGACTAGACTTGTCCTTTGATGTACTTAAACTCAGCCAATATATGCAAAGCCCTCGTCTTTCTCATTACACGAAAACCATTCGAGTGCTAGGATACCTCCGCTCCGATCCCGGACAAGGGATCATTTTGAACTCAGATCCCTCTCTCAAGCTTGTGGCTTTTTGTGATGCCGACTGGGCTTCTTGCCCTGAATCCCATCGCTCTATCAGTGGGTTTTATATTGCTCTAGGAAGGTCACCCATTTCATGGAAATCCAAGAAACAAACTTCAATCTCTTTGTCTTCCACTGAAGTGGAATATAGATCCATGCGTAGGGTTGTTGCTGAGTTGACATGGCTCGCTCGATTGCTTGAAGATTTGTCTGTCTCTCCATCTTTGCCATTTCCCGTTCTCTCTGACAGTAAATCAGCGATTCATATTTCCCGGAATCCAGTATTCCACGAAAGGACGAAGAACGTGGAATTAGACTGTCATTTTGTCCGCCAACAGTACCTTTCCGGTCTAATTTCACTCTCACACATTCCTTCATCTTCACGCCCGACCGATCTATTCACCAAATCACTCTCAGGACCAGCTCATAACTCTTCTCTTCGCAAGTTGGGTGTTACTTCCGTCCCTTCCATCTTGAGGGGGGATGTTGAGATAATTCCTCATGATTCATCTCAGAAGAACAAGAATAAAGAAGAAGGCTCAAGGATTTTGGGATCTAATGAAGAAGAAGATGAAAACCTAAGTCGGCTAAAGCAAAGACAAGGTTCAGACCATAAGTCTCACAAACTAAAAGACTAATGATCTGATTGATACAAACTATGAAAGATAAATGGGCTATTTTATTTTGTCTTGGACTTGGTTTCGTACGAAGTGGGCCTTCAGATTTGTGAGATTTCATTTGCCCAAATTATAAGAGAAGCCCAGAAGATACAAACAGACATTTACATAGTAAATAGAATTATTCTCTGTAAATATACCTTTTGTTTATTACAAAATCAGTTAGAAATAGACTAGTAAAATAGTGTCACTTGGCAAAGTTTGTTTAGACTAAATTCCATTCTTTTGTATATATAGATTACATTGTGAAGAGAAATATACACAGAAAATTTCTACAATTCTTCTGCTCTTTTTTTTCAGTGGTTGACGAATGGCAAAATGATTCGGCACTGCTTCTCCATTTACAAGAACTTGATTCGGTAAATTCACTCGCACAGACTTGAAGTGGTAAAGCTTGGGCTAAAGATAAAAAGTTACATATAAGTTAGAAGAGGGAAAAGTTTGGTTGAATAATTATTGTGAAAGCTAAATACATGAAGGAGTTCACCTTTCCTAGCCATTCGAAATTAACCAAGCTGTAGTAAGTGTTCAACAGTATGATTGCATCTCCTCTTTGGATCTGTCAATCATCAGTAGTTTAATATTATAACATCATTTGCTTATTGTTCAGGCATAATTCTACTGCAGAAGTTTAGCAGCAAACTGAGATGTAAATATCTGAATTATATTAGTAGTTTCTTAGCTAGCCTCTGCCGCTCTGATAAAATGATGTATTAATACCATCTTCTTTTTTTTTTTGGGTCCATTGAGATCCTGATGATAATACAAATATGCCAAAAAACATCAAAAGAGCACAGTGAAGTAGACTTACTGCCATTTTGTGTATGCCATGCACTGTAAGTATGAAACAGTCCAGATTGGTATCACATAGCACATAGTATCTGTAATAGAAAAGGGAATGCTGAAAATGACAAGTGATAAAATGATGAATTGTTATGAGCTCTTCTTAGGTGAAATAACTTACAATGGATATACTTTCTCATTGTTAACCGGGTGCAAAACCTTTGCTAAAACTGCAAACCTTTCATTGTGACCGTCAGCTAGGAGATCCATGGTCACCAGGGGCGGATTTAGGGGTCGGAAGTGGTTCAGCCGAACCCCATTCGCCGAAATATTACACTGTATATATAAGGCAAAATCTTTTTTTAATCTGTATATATTAAGTTTTGAATCCCCTTGACATAGCCCAAAAGTGTAGCTTAGTGATCAAGGGGGTTCAAAACCTTTGTAAGGTCATAGGTTCAATTTCCAGTAGCTGCAAAGTTACGAACAGAAGAGACACAAAACTTGTACAACTAAGGAGTGACAAATTACAGGAAGTTATATACAGGGGAAAGGTTAGCCCAAAACCAAACAACAAGCCTTAATCTTACCTTGAAAGATAGCAGGATCATCGAATTTAGCTGCATCCTTCATAAGTTAAAGTATAGTTGACCCTATTCCCAGCTTTCAAAATAACGCAGAATCTAAGAGATTGTATTTGAAAAGACATCTTCATATAACTTTTTATATCCTTTAATGATTGTGCAGAGATGAAAGAAGAAGAAGAACTAAAAATTTAAACAGGAAGAATATCATTAGGCACCAGTACAGCCAATATAAGGCTATAGTGCAATTACATCAACTCATTAAATGGGTATATGTACTAATTAGTAAGAGATAATACCTTAATTTACTCATCTTATATAAACAATTAGTGGAGTTGACATAAATGGAATGGAGTTGATAAATTACTTTATGTCGCATGTTCTATTTTTTCGAATATATACGGAGACACCTAAAGTTGACACCATTTTTCACTTAGACACTTAAACTAGGCCTCTTGCCATCTGAACTCGTTTCTTAGGCATATAGTATACCAATTAGACACGTTTTGTGCAGGTGGTATATAGCGTGACTTACAACCTATTTAAGCGCGTGAAGGTGTCCAATAAAGGATTTTCCCTTTCCCAATTGTACACATAACAGTAACACTGTGAACTAAATATATCTCTATTTAAACCCTAATCCCTTTCCCAATTGTTAAAAATCCAATTTTGCTGCTCCAACACTTCTCCCTCTCTTCTTGTCAATTTTTTTCTTCTCTTCTCTTCTTTCTCTCGTTTTTGTTCTCTTCTTGGTGTCAATTATTTTCTTCTCTTCTCTTCTTTCTCTCGTTTCTGTTGTGCCGGGTTTACTTTTCTATTAAGGTCCAAACTTTAGATAATATCCATTAATGTCGAACTTATCAGAGTCGACGAACTCGTCAATGTCACCTTGCGCTACCGCTCGAATTTGTAAGTGTAGTGCTTCTCCAAGATTGAATACTTTTGGGTTTTATGTCCGGTATTCCAACACGTGAAATGCCGAAGCCTTTGGTCGCAGGTGTGAGCCAAGCCCCGCAGATGCGGCCCAAAAAAGGCGCAATAGTTTCTGTAGATGCGGTTCCTTCTCTGCAGATGCGGGACCGCAGAAGAGGAAGCCCGTCCACATATGCGGCTCCAGTCAGCCCAGCCAATTTCGAAGAAGCGGACACCTGGACCGGAGAAGCGGATTCGCAGGTGCAAAAATCGCTGGGGCAGTGAGGTTCATTTATTACGAGACTTAAGCCATTTTCGTTCATTTTCTTCCGCTCTTGGGTGATTTGAGAGCTTCTAAAGAGGGGATTTCGACCTAGATTTGTGAGGTAAATAATCTCTACATAATGTGAGTTTAATACATAAATTATGAGTAGATTTTAACATGAAAATTGATAAAGATCATGGGTTTAGATGAAAAATCTAGGGCTTGATAAAAATGAGATTTTACCACGAAATTGACCATGAAACTTAGTAAAGATCATATATTTATGTTCCTTGGGTTGTGGGTAACAACTTTCTTTGAAAATTCCAAAATCTGAGCATGTAGGCGTGGGGGTGAATTTTAGGAATCTTGCAATTTGGGTTGGAAAATTATTTTAACAGTGGAGATATGTACTTTTGAGCATAAATTAATTGATTTATATAATGTTTGACTAGTTCCGAGTCGTTTGGCATCGAATTTGGAGGCTTGAGCGCATTCTTGAATTGGGAAGTAGGCTTTAAGACGAGGTAAGTCTCTTTTATAAACTTCTAAGAGGGAATTAACCCCTTAGGTGAACTTAAGTCATAATATATTCTATTTTTGGGGGCTACGCACGCACGACGTAACAAGAGTCCGTGCATAGCTACTATTCATACTTATGCCCGGGTAGATTTAGGCCTACACCATGATTTGCTTGTATCGTTGCTTGATTACACTTTCTAATTGTTGGCTTTCTTAAAGTGAAGGATGAGAATTTGATATGTTAAAAGTTATGAGTTGAATTTCCTGTTATGAATATATTGAGGAATATTATGATAAATTTTGAATACTTGTGTGCAACTCCTTCGCAAATATATTCCGCGAGCGGAATAAACCTTCCACTATTCTCATGGGAGCGGGCCGTTCGCCTCGGCAAGATTTATGGATATATATATATATATATATATATATATATATATATATATATATATATATATATATATATATATATATATATATATATATATATATNATATGGTTCAAACCGTTCGACCCTCGTCATTGCACATTATATTATTACGTATATTTGGATCGGGCCGTACGTCTTCGGTATAACTCGTACGTGGTGACACCGAAATCCCTTTTTATATTTATTAATGTTTCACGGACTTGGAAGGTGAAAGAAATAGATGAGTGAACTGATTTGTTTCTTACTTGAAAGAAGAATTATTTACTTCATGTTGAGCTCTCTTTTCATCATATATGTCATGCTTAATTAGAACTTCATATTATCATGTTTTTGGCCCTTAGTAAGTGTCAAAGTCGACCCCTCATTACTACTTCTTCGAGGTTAGACTAGATACATACTGGGTAAATATTGTTTATGTACTCACGCTATACTTCTGCACTTGACTGCGCAGGATCTGAGACAGGTGCATTTGATTATCATGCGCGCACACTTGACTTAGGTTCAGAGACTTAATTCCCGGTGAGCTGCTTTCCAAGCCATTCTGCAGCAGCTGGAGTCTTTTCTTTTGTTCATTTGTGTCTATTTCTTTATTAGACAGTAGACTAGTATTTTTTTGTATATTCTACTAGACTGCCCACACACTTGTGACACCAGGTCTTGACACACATGCTAGTAGACTGATGATTTTGGGATTGTTACATGATTATGATTTGTACTTAATTGCTACCATTTAATTATGCTTCAAAGTGTAAATTTCTAAACTTTTTCTACAAATGAGAAAGTGTTATCCATTTAGTAAACTATTTAAATAGGAATTTACTAGTTTAATTAGAGTTGGTTTGCCTAACGACGGTATTGAACGCCATCATGGCCTAATGTGGAAATGGATCGTGACTTCTTCTTCCTCCTCCTCAGTCTTCTCTGTGCTTTCTTCTTCGTTTTCTTTATCACTAGAACTCATGTTTCTATTTAATGGAACTGCAAATTTTTCCCTGCAGCGGAAAGTAGAGAGCTTGCTATGAAAGAAACAGTTATGGTTTGGGAGGTTTGGGGGCGGAGAATTTAAGTGGAGTATATAGAAGCTAGTGTCACGCTTCGTTTGCTTAATGTTTCAAATTCTTTCTCTCTTTTGTTTCAGCTCAAATATTTCCAAGTCCGCTTTCTGTTATGTATATAATAAAAAAGAATTAAATAAATTAAATGTAACATAAGAAATCATATTAGGTCTCCCCTTCCTTCCCCTTTGTAGTAGAAAAGAAAAAATAACCATAAAGGCGGTGCTAAAATTTGAAGTTTATGGATTTCTATCTAATTTCAGATTAATATACAATAATAATCAGGGGCAGACCTAAAAATTTGTGCAAGGGGTTTCAATCGGAAACACCATAATTAATATAAATGGTAACATGAAGCAACTTTTTGTCCTTTTTGTTCATCACGTAATCGTAAAATGAAATCATCTTACAGCTTGTTTGGATGGTTGTTACATATCGTTTCATAATGTATCGTATTGTATTGTATTGTATTGTATCGTATCGTTTGATAAATACAATGTTTGGATAAATTGTATCGTTTGCCATCATTTCATGATAACACACCAACAATATGAAGAATAAACTTGCAATATTATATAGAAAAATTATGATACAGGGTAAAATGATTATATGAAAAGGTAGGATAAATGATAAAATAAAATTATTTAATAATAATGAAGGGTGAGATTGAGAGAAAAAGACAAGGTAATGACACGACCATACTAAATAAATCGTTACATAAAGTGACACATTTTGTCGTTATGTAACGACGGATTTAATGATACGATTCAATAAAATTTAAGTAACAATCTAAACAAATATCGTATTTAAAGTAACAAAATGGTACAATACAATGGGTAATAACCATTCAAAGAAGCTGTTAAAGTCGACACTCTATAGTTCTAACAATTTTTTTCTTATTTTGATTTAACAAATTTAAATTTAGCTAATTTATAATTTTGTTACACTTTAACAAAAAAATAATATTTGACCAATCTATAAAATTATTAACCATAAGAAATTTGAGATATAAAGTACTTTTTTATTTTTCTAAGTAAAAAATTATTATTTATAAAATAAGGCAATAAGAAAAGAATTACAAACTAAACTAGATGAATACCATAATTAAAGAAAGAGAATTTATACACTAAATAATAAAATTTAATTATAAAACAACTAAAAAAATTTCAACAAGAATTAAATTAAAAATAATAAATAATTTCAACAAATATACTTGCAAGGCTTAGCAAATCTTACGAAGGAGAGAGCTAAAATTACCTTTTGAAATAAAATAAACTTCAGTATAAGTTGTATTGAGTTTAACTAAAGAAAATAAACTTTAAAGTAAAATAAAAAAAAATAAAAAACGAAAAAATATAAGACATTGGAGTAATAAATCAACAAGCCAAGGTATGGGTAATTTGATTTGATGCAAAACAGTTTTACTAGGCGTACCATTTGCACATTCTTGTTGCTATCTATACCAAAAAAAATAAGAAATAATATGCATAAAAGCACCGACTAGGAACTCACAGGACATCACCAAAATTATGAACCCGCTTGACCACTTTTGCAGTGTGATGACCTGATAGGTCATCTAAAGTTTTAGAACCTAATTTTGTATTTTTAAGTCTCCAATAGCTTCTTCACACCTTTCTTGATTTGCGTACGCAATACGGGTATTTTTCCGGAAGGTTTTTATGTTAAAAACTGATAAAATATGAAATTTTGCCTTAAAAATTCATTTGAATTGATTTCGTTCAACGTTTTGAGCAAACGGACCCGAATCCGTATTTTGACGCACAAAGGGTCCATATCGTGATTTGGGACTTGGGGGAATGCCTAGAATCGAATTCTGAGGTCCCTAACTCGAGTTTTCGTATTTTGGTGACAAATTGAAGTTTAAAGGCTTAATGATTTAGGAGGTTTGACCAATGTTTGACTTTGTTGATACCAGATCCGTATTTTGGTTTCGGAATCCGGTATAGGTTCATTACTATATTTATGACCTTTCTGTCAAATTTGTTGAGAAACGAAGTTGGTTCGACGTGATTCGGACGTCCGGTTGTTAAAATATAAGTTTTAAAGTTTTCTTGAAAATTTCATTTGATTTTGTGTCTGATTCGTAGTTCTAGGCATTATTTTGATGTTTTGATCGCGCAAGCAAGTTCGTATGAGGTTTTTGGACTTGTGTGCACATTTGGTTTGGAGCCACGAGGGCTCGGGTGAGTTTGGGATAGGCTACAGATGGCTTTAGACTTCGGAAATCTGGTTTTTTCTTCAGCTTCAGTTGTCATCTTGTTTCCTTCTTCGCGATCGCGAAGAGTAAATTGGGCTGGGTGGGATTTTCTTCATTGTGAATGTGATAGTTGTGTCGCGAACGCGAACACGTAGCTTTAGGGACCTGAGGGAGGGGTCGTTCGTTTCTTCTACGCGAAAACTGGCTCGCGAATGCGAAGGCCAGGGGGAACATCCGTTGCGAACGCGTGGGAGAGCTCGCGAACGCGATGGCCACTTGGGCTGCTCCACATCACAAACGCGGCAGGCCCTTTGCGAAGAAGGCTTGATGCCAGTGATTAAAACAGACCAAAAATGGGATTCTTCCATTTTTTCATAAACTCTCCTGATATTTTAGACGTCAATACCACACAAGAAGATATGTTAATTTGTGTGGTATCCAATTTTTCGAGTGCTGTCTCTCTAGAAGAACCTGGTTCTTCTTGGTGTTCCAACTTCTACTGTTGCGAAATAATAAAAGAAGTAAAGTAAAAACGCAGAGATTTTTATGTGGAAAACACCTGGCTCAAAAGGTGAAAAAATCACGACCTATTCCTCAGTAGGGTTTGCTCAAACTTTTCACTAAAACTCTGAGCCAAACGGACTTACAAAATAAACTCTTTTGTAATCTTAGGACTAACTCTAATCCCTTCGTAGTAACTAGCCTCTAGCTTGTTTCTACAAGCTTCAAGTTAACTCTAACTTGAACAATGTGTACCTATTACAATTGCTTCTATGAAAGCTGAAAAGATACAATATTAAATCGCCTACTACAACCAACTAGACTCAATGACAAACAGATGGAACTGGTTCTTCTAGCTGGTCTGTAGCCTTTGTATCGCACAGTAATTCTGCTTGCACAATCTCTAGGAATTTTTCTTTTAATTCTTGATAAATTTTTGCTTTTGTGCGTTGGTGATTCAAGAAAGAATACTTCAATTATTTATAGAGTCAGTTGTTGAGTTTGTTGTTCAGTTTTGGTACAACTCTTCCTGGGAGAAAGAGTTCGTATTAAACTCAACTTCCTTCCTTCGTTACTATTCTTGCTGAATTCAACTTCTATTCTCTTATCAATTTGCAACCTTTTCGCATTAGAGACACTCTCTTTTTCATCTCCTATGCATATATGGTTCATGTGCCAACGCGTCAGGTCAAGTATGTGTGCTCTGATGGACCTGGTTCAACTGGTCAGACATTTATCAATCTTCAAAACTATGCAGTGACTTGGGTCAATAAATTCCCCCTTTTTGATGATGACAAACTCTGTGCTTCTCTCTGTATACACTTCAAACACTTTGTATGTTTTTAAGCATTTATCATAGAGAAACCAGGTTCATTATTAGGTTATCAATATCACTTGAAGTATAAAAACACATGTCTTCCCCCTTTTGGCATAATCACAAAGTTTGCAAAATGATAAACTTACCAGAGTTGTTAACAATTACTCATGAACATTGAGGCAACTGCAGGTGCAAACATGATTAATCATCATAAGAAACCAATAAATGTAAGCTATCTAAGAAATTGAGACAACTCAATAACAAAACAACAAAAAATCATTGATTAGGAGCGAACATCAGACATCATACAAAAAAAACAAAAAAACAGCCATAACCATGAGCAAGACAGAATAAAAACAACAGAAACACGTCCCGAACTGGGCCTAATAGGAGGTTTAGGTAGCTCTGGACAGCCTAAGGATGGGAAGGTGCAGAGGAGGTTGTGGTCTTAGTTTGTAAAAGAGAAAGCATCTGTTTAAGAACACCCTCGTTCTTTTCCTTCTCTTTTTCTAATTTAGCCCTGAGTCATCCCGCTCAGCTTCAACCTCAATCAAACGAGATTTCAAATGAAGGATCTCCATATCCTTGATCTCGCTTTCCTGCACCAGAGTTCTGACTTTGCTGTTGACAGGCTGCTTCCTAGATGAACCAGGTTCATCTGCAGGAACAGTGACAGTATAATCGCAAGTCAGCAAAGTATCCTTCCCAAAATAGTCCTTGGCAGTAGCCATCTCAGCCTTTTTCACAAGAACATCAAAATGAGCAAGCACAACTGTCAGAATAAAGCCATATGGTATTGCATGTGCTTTTGTTCCATTCACAACTCTGTCCAAGAGTTGGATGACGAAGGCTGGCCAGTTGATCTGCTTTCCTCTATACAAACACTCCATCAAGGTCAGATCCATATAGTTGGCTACGTGCCTTCGTTCTTGTCTTGGCAGTAAGAACTTGATGACAAACTTGCAGAACAACTTGTGCTCTGGCTTCATTTCACTTTTGTAGACTGGCCTGGGTTCAATTTCACTTTCATTGTCACTAAAGAATCTGGTAATGTTGATTGCTGAGGCTATCCCATCCAAGCTAGGGCATCTTTGCCTAGTGTAATCTTCGTAGCCCTCAGCAGGAATGTGCAGAATTTCTCCCAGCTCTTTAGCATCAAAGGATACTTGAATTTATTTGACTATGGTAGTGACCCTGCCGTCCTTGACCACTTCATTACCCATGAACTCCACCAGTTCAACTCTAGCCAACCTTCCTTCCATGTGAAGGACCATGTTCTTCTACCCCTGAACATCCAGTGTGTCCAGCAGGTATCGCATCCCAGGTTCCTCGAGATCCTTCAAACACTTTCCCTTCAGAATTGTTCTTTTTCAAACAAGGTGATTCTGTCAGTCACCTCACCAACTTCCCCCTCATCTTCTCCACTCCACTCTTTATCATCATCTTTCTCAATGACCTTCACTTTTTTTGCCTTGGACCTGTCCCTTTTAACAGTTCTTGTAGGTGTGGCAGACACTGTAGCTGACTTCTTTGAAGAAGCCTTAGACCTTTTTGATTTTGGTGCCTCAACCACAACAGGAGCAGTCTGCTCCTCATGATGGACCAGGTTCATCGTATCCTCTTCAACCACAACAGTCTCCACAGGCTCTCCTACTTTAGCCTTTCCCTTTGCAGCTTTATTTTTCTTGCTCTCTAGCAGAGCCCTCTCAAACATTTCTTCCTTCTCTCTCACAGCACTACGTGTATCACGCACCTTAGGAACATGAGCATCAGCAGCTACAGAAGCTTTCCTCTTCTTAGAAGGAACTGGAGTTATAGGACTCCCATAGTTTCCTTAGCTTGTCAGCCAGCGTCTCGTCCCCAGATGAAACATGTTCATCTGCCCCCTTTTTTCAAGCTTGCTAAACCTGCTGCTGCTTCCTCGATTACACTTCCCCCTAACTCAGTGACATCTTCTCCAACCTTCTCAGGAATGGGACCACAAATAGCCAATGTGGTACCCTCCTCCCCAAATACCTCTCTCAAAAAATTTACCTTTTCCCAATTTTTTTCCTACTCGGTACTTCAACATCAACTACCGACCCAACCAGAACAAACATGTTCTCAGCATTAACAAATTCAGAAATAAAATCAAGATTACCTTGTTTAGAATTTGATGAACCTGGTGCTTCATCCTCGTTGGCCGATTTAAAAGATTCACTTGATGATTCAGAATTATTATCCTTTTCAGCCTGTAGAATTTCCTCCAAGAATCTTGCACGAGATCTAGAAGCCACTGATTTTCTGGTAAGAACCTTTACACGACGACCATAGGGGGCTGGGTTAGGGTTAGATGTGGGTTCTGGAATATGAGGGTTTTCAGGGGTTGAGGTTCTTTCTGATGATTGAGAATTGTGTACAGATGGAGAATTTGAATCTGATTCATAAAGCCCTCCACCATAATCACAATTTAGCGATGAAGAAGAAGAAGCAGGTGGTGGTGAAGACATGATTACGAGTGTTGTTAGGAAGAAAAGTGACCAGTTTTGGGTTTGAGACAAGTGAGATGAACTTGGTTCGGCGGTTACTTTATGAAGAAAAGAGTAATGATGACCCTTATATAAGATATGACTATTAATTATACAACGACATAATTTTTATTCAAGTGAGAGTCTAATAGTTGTAGGAGTGTCATTGATTAGACAATTAAGAGTTCCCTACCTCTAGGCTAATTGACTACTGATGGGACTTCTTGGAACGGGTTTATTTAGGGATTAGTACAAAGAATTTGAGATGAACCAAATATAGATAGAATTCTGCTCATGTGTGACTGTAATTTGTTCAATAATTGTATGGAGATGAGCACGTACCTTGTCAGTCAGATGAACCAGCGGAGATGAACTAGGTTCATCGTGTTAAATTCCTTAATTTGCCTCAATTTACAAAGATAGAGAAACATCATTAGCAACCAGGGAATCATATTAATATATGGCAAGAGATTATGATAGTAAAGTCATGATGCTTAGCAATGATTAGTCTGGTTGATTATCTATGTAAGTGTTTCTAGCAAGATTTTTTTTTTCATAAATTTTTTTTCAATTTTTGTTTTTGTTTTCAATAAGGTGAATTTAATCATCCCTAATTCAAGCATGTTTCTCTCAAAATTATCCCTACTCAGTGTTTTAGTAAAGATATTTGCAATTTGTTGATCAGTAACACAAAATTAAATTGAGATCATTCCCTTTTCATAATTATCCCTCAGGAAATGGTGCCTAACATCTATGTGATTAGTTTTCTTACGATGAACCGGGTTCTTCGTCATACTAATGGCACTAGTGTTATCACAGAAAATAGGAATGCATCCCACATCTATACCAAAATCAATGAGTTGTTGCTTGATCCATAGCAACTGCGCACAGCAAGAGGCTGCAGCCACATATTCAGCCTTAGCAGTAGACAAAGCTACTGAATTCTGTTTCTTGATGGCCCAAGACACAAGGAAAGAGCCCAAAAAGTGAGCCATGCCTGAAGTCTTCTTCCTGTCAACCAGGAAACCTGCATAATCAACATCAACATATCCTACAAGGGTGAAATTACTACCTTTAGGATACCAAAGGCACAAATTAGTGATGCCTTTCAAATATCTCAAAATTCTCTTCACTGCAGTGAGGTGGGACTCCTTTGGATTTGCCTGAAACCTAGCACACAGGCCCACGCTGAACACTATATCAGGTCTGGTGGCAGTGAGATATAATAGAGACCTAATCATCCCTCTGTATAATTTCTGATCAACGGATGAACCAGGTTCATCCACATCCAATTTTGTAGCTGTGGCTATGGGAGTGTCTATTTCCTTTGAGTCTTCCATTGTAAACTTCTTGAGCAGTTATTTCACATACTTTTGTTGGTGGATCATTGTTCCATTTGAGTTTTGCTTGATTTGCAAGCCTAAGAAGAAGTTTAGCTCACCCATCATACTCATCTCAAACTCACTCCTCATAAGCATAGCAAATTTCTTGCTCAATTTTTCAGAAGTCGCCCCAAATATAATATCATCCACGCATATTTGCACAACCAGGAGATCCTTACCCTTTTCCTTTAAGAACAAAGTACTGTCAATTTTGCCTCGTTTGTACCCATGTTCTAGCAGGAATTTTGATAATCGTTCGTACCATGCCCTTGGTGCTTGTTTGAGACCATACAGATCCTTGTCGAGTTTGTATACGTGGAGAGGTGTCTCCTTGCTTTCAAAACCTGGAGGCTGCTTGACAAATACATCTTCCTTCAGACAGCCATTGAGAAAGGCACTCTTAACATCTATCTGATGAAGAGTGAATTCCATGTGTGCAGCAAATGCTATAAGAAGTCTAATTGCTCCAGTCTTGCCACAGGGGAAAAGGTCTCATCATAGTCAATTCCCTCTTCTTGACTATACCCTTGAACAACTAGTCTTGCCTTATTTCTTGTAGCAGTTCCATACTCATCGAGCTTGTTCCGGAAGATCCACTTAGTGCCAATCACTGATATGTCTAGTGGCCTGGGTACCAAGTGCCATACTTGACTTCTTTCAAACTGATTCGGCTATTCTTGCATGGCATTTACCCAATCAACATCTTGTAGGGCTTCCCTAATGTTCTTTGGTTCGATCATGGATAGAAAGACATCAAATGCACACAGATTTTTCAAGGATGATCTTGTTTTGATTCCGGATGTCAAATCTGTTATGATGTTCTCAAGAGGGTGAGAACTCGGATATCTGTGTGGTTTGAGTGCCAGCTATTCATTCCTAGACAATTCCATGGTGTCTTGTTGCCGTGGAGCAGGGTTAGGGACAAGTTGCATATGTTGAATTCCCTTGTCATTTTGCTTGGGGTAGTTGAACCTGGTCCATCACCTGTTCCATCTTCCATGTTTGCTTCAATGTTTTCACTGCTTCTCACCAGTCCAAGCTCCTCATCTTCTGGTTCCTATCTCTCAGCAAGAGTGTTAATTTCATCAAAGACATTATGTACACTTTCTTCTTCACACATAGTTATTTTATTATACACATTATAAGCTTTTCTATGTGATGAATATCCCAAGAATACTCCCTCATCACTTCTGGGGTTAAATTTTCCTAGGGAATCTTTGCCATTATTATGCACAAAATACTTTCATCCAAAAGCCCTAATGTCACGACCCCAAATCCAGGCCAGTCGTGATGGCGCCTATCATGGAACTAGGCCAGCCAGAACTTTACTCAAATAATAATAAACTCCCATTTACCTCTTTACTATATTGATTTCCCATAAAAGTTCCTTTTTAAAATTATAAAAACAGTCAAAACTATACTGAATAATAAATACAACCCCCGAGAACCCAGAGTCTCTGGTCATGAGCATCTACATAAATATACAACTCAACGAAAATAAATTCTATGATATTAAATAAGAGAGGGAGCAGGACTGCGGACGCATGCAGCCACCTTGCAAACCTCCGAGGATCTCGGGAACATATAGACAACTCACCCTGCCCTAACACCTGAATCTGCACACAAGGTGCAGGGAGTAATGTGAGTACGCCAACTCATTAGTAATGAAAATAAATCAGGTCAGAGCAGCAAGAAACACATAAAATCAATGTCATCCAGTCACAATATACACAACCTTACTTTCGAATAGTATAACATAGATATACGAAATCATCATGTCTTAAAAATCAACTTCATAAAAAGTCCTTTAAAGAACGCACATTTTTACAACTTTAAAACAAAGGATTTGGTATGCAAATGAATGCAGAAAAATCGTAGTAGCCCCTCGGGAAAAAACATGTTTCATAATCAGCCCCTCGGGCCTGCCTCACAATCCCTCAGCACCTCACAATCACTCATGCCTCCTAATCACTCGTCACTCGCACTCGGTGCACTCACTGGGGGTGTGTACAGACTCCGGAGGGTCTCCTTCAGCCCAAGAGCTAATATCAAGCCACCTCGTGGCGTATCATATCCTCACAATCACTCTTGGCCCTCGGCCACACTCGGTGGTACCACTCGAAAAGCCCCTCGGGCGAAGTAATAGAACGGGGTACTCGACCCGAAAACATTATTTTAATGCTCATGTAGTGTAAATCAGGTTGAGTTTCAATAAAACAATATGCACAATGATGCTGAGTAAAATCATCAACATGTAGTGAGGAAAATAGCAGTAAAATGCCCTCAAAGGGTCTAAACAGAGTGGCACGAGGCCCCAAACACGGCTTATAGCCCAAATATTTCACAAATCCTTAGAACATAATTTAACATAAGTTTTTGAGTAAATATGCAACTCATTAGTCGCCGCGGAGAGGACCTAGTCCAATCCAAGAATCAGTACTCGCCACATATTCGTCATCCGACATGTGCGCCATTCCAAATTCAGTGAGAAAATAGTGCAGTCCGGGGTTCCATACCCTCAGGACAAGATTTATAACCATTACTTACCTCTACCGGGCCGCGACACTAGTCCGCTATGCCTTTTCCCCTCAAATGCTCTGAATCTAGCCAAAACCAGTTTAACATCATCAATATATACTCATGGAACACAACCCAATCAAAAATAATCAAATTTAGACAAAATCTCAAAATTCGGCCAAACCTGAGTCCCGGGCCCACATATCGGAATCCGATAGAAATTACATCACCCTTATCCTCCCACGACTCCGTACATACGAAGAACACTAAAATCGGAGCACAATTGCCCAATAAAATCACCAAAAGAAATTTCCAAATCTTTCCTCCCATTTCCCCCAAATTCTCTACTTAATTCCTCCAATTGCATGGTGAAAATCAAGGTCAACTTCATGAAATTAAACCAAAAATGATTGAAGAACACTTACTACAAGAATCCCACTGAAAATCTCGTCCTATTGCTTCTTCTCGCGAGCTCTCTAATGGAATATTGAGTTATGGCCAAAAACCCCCGATTAGAACTTAAAAGCTTTCTGCCCAGCTTATTTTCTTCATCGCGAACGCGTCACCAGGACCGCGTTCGCGATGCACAAACTGGCTCCCCCTTCTCTTAACCCTACGTGAACGCGTCAGAACCATCGCGAACGCGATGCCTTACCTGACTTTCCCACCGCGAACGCGTACCATCCACGCGAACGCATAGACCAAAAATCTCTGGGGGTCCCCAAACCCCCACTCTTCTTCGCGAACGCGTGCCCTTGAACGCGAACGCGATCACTACTTCACTCAGACCTCCGCGTTCACGTCCTCCTCTTCGCGAACGCGAAGAAAAAAATCTCAGCTCCCCCAAACTACTCTTCGCGAACGCGGCCTCCCACCCACGAACGCGATGAGCAAAATCTCTACAACAAAAACCAGAAAAAATCTGCCAAGTTCCAAAACCAAAAATCGATCCGTTAACCATCCGAACCAATCCCGAGACCCTCGAAACCTCAACCAAACATACCAACATATCCCATAACATCGTTCAAACTTAGTTGAGCCTTCGAAACACCAAAAACAACACGAAAACACCAAATTTACATCAAATTCAAGCCTATGAACTTTGAAACTTCCAAATTTCGCCAACTATGCCGAAACCAACCAAAACACCTCCGATTGGCCTGAAAATTTGCAGACATAACCAAAATGACATTACAAACCTGCTCCGTTTTCCGGAATTCCATTCCGACCTCGATAGCCTATTTTCCACTGCTGACCGGAAATCGCCAAAACTAACTTTCGCCAATTCAAGCCTAATTCTACACCGGACATCACAAAATATTCTGAACACCCTCCTAAGTCCCAAATCACTTAACGAAGCTATCCGAGCCATAAAATCTGCATTCCGAGGTCGATCACCAATAAGTCAACTCTCAGTTGACTTTCTCAACTATTAGGCTACCTTGAGAGACTAACTGCCTCAATGCTCACCATGACCACTCTGAACCTGAACCAACCGACCCAATACACATAAATGAAGCTGAACCACATAAAATGAAGCAGAAACGGGGGAAACATGGCTAAACTCTCGGAACGACCGGCTGGGTCGTTACATCTTCCTCCACTTAAACATACGTTCGTCCTCGAACGTGCCAAGAGTTGTTCCACAACATTATCAAACTGTTACGTAGCTTACCATGCACATACCCGGTGGTGATACCACATCACCCTATCCCATATAGGTCCAATAGAAAAATGCCGCTGAAATTTCGAAATCCAAATCCTGGCCCATAACCTTAGATCTGAATTCCCACTTCTGAAATGATATGTAGGATCAAAATTTCCATAACTATAAACTGAATAAGCCTGAACATGCTGAATCAAATCCATATACGCACCCCAGATGAAATCACATAATACACCGCGTGACTCAAACACTCATAGCAATAACTCTTTAACCCCAATAACTGCTCAGAACAACCCAATACCGGTACACCACCTCTTATCAAGAAATGCCTCGCTCTAGCACTTCCATATACTGTCGATGATGAAAGAAGCACGTAGAACTAACAACGATTCGTCCGATCAACCAGACATGAAACTCTCCCTTCCCAAACATGAATTATAGAAGATTTCTAAGCCGACTCCTGATATAAGTCCTTCCAACTATGCTATAGAAAATTCCGAAAATATCCATTCTAGGTCCGATGACCTCCTCTCATCCATCACAACCACCCTGAAGACATGACATCTCGATACAATTCGAATCCAAAACCTGTGCAACTCGTGAACTTATCAGCAACTCCCCAATGAAATCAAATTATATACAAGATCCACACGAGAGGACTATCCTGCCATTAACAATTACCATCACCATATCATACTAACAGCCTGACACCCACCGCAGAAATCAAAAACACATGAATTCGATACCCAAGGTCATACCCCTACATAACTCCACTACACTGTGCGATCTCATCCAACCGCTGGTCCACTTGAAATATTTCAAGACACCTTGCCCAAAAAAATCAATAACCACTAGAAATTCGACATCAAGCACTCAAAGTGCATCGCCATAACCACGGGGGAAACCGGACGATACTATGCCACCCGAAACAGAAGGTATATAACCAACACGCCTCAATCCCGCATCACCCAATTACTTACCTTACTCAAATCTAGCTATAAAGCCTAATTAGAACCGCACCATATGTGCATATAACCAATAATCACCACTCCTCGCAACACCGAAGGGTAACTCATAGATCACTCCAGAACATGAAAAAATCAATCACAATCGAATGGTACCTTTCTCAATAATAGGAACTCCGAGCCAACAATTCCAACCCGGTGTAGAACACACGCCCATATCAGTCTACCAGTGACCCTAAATTAACTTTGATCACCCACAGCAGATAGACAACTTACAGAAAAGTTCATAATGACAGAATCATGGTACATACTAACATCCGACTAGCTCAACTCGCATCTCCACAGTCCATTACCACACAATATGATGTTTATGAGAACTCTCAGTCTCGAAGTCCAGGAAACGACGAATTATTATATCTGATCACAACTCCACCGCTCAAATACATAACACATCCCAAATACTCATTCATTCAACGGGGAATACCCCTATAATTCTTCCGTTCACCAAGCAACCTTGAAAATCAACAGTTGATCCAACAATAGGGCGCCGCAATCCAGTGAAGTACCCTTAATTCACACATTGCTCTTTCTGAAAGATATACCCTCATCAAGTCGCACCCATTAGTGATATCATCTACCTAGTCATCTGAAACTGCCCATGCTGCCTAAGAATTTATGATCTTCCTTCCAGAATCGAACCGTGACCTCACATATGCAAATATCAACTCTACCCAACATACCGCACACGCCATGCCAACTTAGGAAATATACGGGAACTCCATGGTCCCTTCTTAGCCACAAGCAACTACGTACCCAACTAGACAAGAATTTTCCATTTGATCTCATTTGGAAACAACTCACTACACGGCACAAGAAATATGCACCCTTAACCGCGGTAGAAATCACGAGGAACTATCCCAAATCCCATTTTCACAACACCAAACCATCAGGTCTGAACTCTTCTAACTCAAACTAACTACACAGACCACCAAAAACCCAAGAGCATTGCTAAGAAACACCCGAAAAACTCGTTACCTTATGAATACCCGAAGAACTAATCGCATATCTTACCGTGCCGATCCGACCCACTACCAAATCACCCTATTTACCCAGGTTTCTTCTGACTTACCTTCAAATTGATACTTCTTCCTGCCGTAATACCACAAATTTGCACCCTAGACTCACTACACGCGACCCAAGCATAAAACCATGCCGTCTAAGGCTCATAAGCCGCCGAATACTCTCTCTCAAATATCCCCAAAAGTACCACATTCAAATTACTTACCCTGAAGGGACTTCTTGCGAATCTAAAGCCATTACCTTCACCTTCCTGATACCGATATGTAGAATACCATTAGTCTTGGCATCCTCTTACGTAAATCTCAATCACACTCACCAATTAGAAAGAATCGACCTGACCTGTTGCACACTAATGTACTAGGAAAGTGATCCACTCACTTGAAACCACGAGCAAATTCATACACTGCACACACTACACCTTTTACAATCTCCACTAAGTCATTCAATAGAACCCAATTACCCAAACAAGTGCACTACAACCTATATCGAAGAAATTCCCATTACTCATGACATTCCCAGACCCCATACCTGCAGGTCATAACTGATTTACCAATATACCTCGAACTGAAACCAATACCACACATAATCGTGTAATCAACTTATCAATAACGAACTACCCCACTTGGCTCAAAGCTAAGGATCAAGACAACCAAGACTATGCCCATACATTATTACTACCACCATGTTGTGGTAGGATTCAACTAAATCCTTCATAAGCTTATATGACCCAAACAATCTAACACTCAAATCAATTGCCAAATCTTGCATCCACCATTACAATAGTCACACCAACTTCCACAAGCGATCTAAACTCCAATTACAACATATCCTTCACTGGTAGGAGAGAACTTATTACAGAACTATATAGGGACCACACGCTCTGGGACAACCCGCAAGAGATACCCCTGCTCACTTAGCTTCAATTGCTATCTTTCCATACACTTCTGAAGACTAGAACTATCACGCAATCACTACACCTTACTGCATCTGAACACAACCAACGCCTACCCTCGAGGCATCACAAAACGCGGTAAAAACCTGAAGTCGATGGTAGAACTAACACTTGAGCGGCAGTCACAGAACTCTCAAGCTTCTAGAAGCTCTACCCACACATGACTGACCACATGGATACCCTCACTGGACACGTGTCCAAAGAATACTACTGAACTGAGCCAAACTTCGTACTCGGAGAATTGGCATAGAGCCTTTCCTCCCTGAATCCTTATAATGCCATCCTCAGATAGTAAGTATGCTACTCCCGGCTACGCGAATATGCCAGGACGCCATCAATAAATACAAGAACAAGGAGCGCTAATACGACTGGAATACACCGTCAATCAAATACATGAATGTTAGGGCAACACATTTCACAGTTTGAACACATCTAACCATCAATTTAGACCCACCACATAGGCATCTAGTCACCAATCCTCAGCAATAAGAACACAAACAGATATACAAGTCCCCAAATACATGTGCCTACACAATGAAAATCACAACAATCAAGCCACAAAATGAATCCGGCCTCAAGTCTTCCAGATTGGCCCATTACCAACATGCCAAAATCACATCTCATCCATGGAAGCCACAAGCCGTCGATGCACAACTGATACCAAGCGCTCTCATGCGCGCTCGAATACATGGAAGGAATTCAGGCATTACGCTCTTGGATGAATACAATGGATTCGCACGACGAGAATTTTAAAAATATGAGATTTTCCTAAGGGTTCCGCAGCCTCTCGAAGATAATTACAGACGTCTCCGTACCGATCCGCAAGACTCTACTAAACATGCTCATGACTGGTGAGTCCTATGTAACCTAGGGCTCTGATACCAATCTGTCACGACCCCAAATCCAGGCCAGTCGTGATGGCGACTATCATGGAACTAGGCTAACCAGAACTTCACTCAAATCATAATAAACTCCCATTTACCTCTTTACTATATTGATTTCCCATAAAAGTTCCTTTTTACAATTATAAAAATAGTCAAAACTATACTGAATAATAAATACAACCCCCGAGAATCCGGAGTCACTGGTCATGAGCATCTACATAAATATACAACTCAACGAAAATAAATTCTATGAAACAAAAACAAGAGAGGGAGCAGGACTGCGGACGCATACAACCACCTTGCAAACCTCCGAGGATCTCTGGAACAGATAGACAACTCACCCTGCCCTAACAC
>ML342034.1:0-23756 GCA_005239505.1 Nicotiana paniculata
ATATTATTAGACGGTACCTAATTATTTAATGATATATTCAAATGTAAGAATTTTAAAGTCTTTTCATCCTTTATTCAAACACTATTTTTAGAAGTTTATTTTTTTGTTTATATTTTTACGACAGTTATAACAAATACAAAAAAAAAAATTTAAAAAAAAAAACACTTAACCGGCCCGGCCCGGCCCCTTAAGCCCCTAACCCATACGGTTAAGTTTTTACCCGGATTAACCCGTACCCGTTAAACCCGTTAACTATAACCCGTAACCGGCCCGGTACCCCTACCCGTCCGGTTCACCAAAACCCCAACCCAGCCCGACCCGACCCACCCGTTAGACACCTCTATATTAAACTAGAATTCCGCTAGTCGTGCATGTATTATCGCCATCCATGGTCCAGGCCGGACGCCTTGGTATGGATCTGATTCCGGATCGCATGATATTTTTCCGGGACATCAAATACAACTTAAGGAACCATAACCAACGCTTCGAAATGATCAAGTTAAATTTTTTGGCATTTTATGGTAATTAAACTGGAATTCCGTAAGTCGTGCATGTATTATCGCCTGCCATGGTCAAAACCGGACGACTTGGTATGGAGCCGGCACCAGATCGCATGATATTTGTCCGGGATATCAAATACGACCCAAGGAACCATAACCAACGCCTCGAAATGATTAAGTTAGATTTTTTGGCATTTTATGCCAATTAAACTGGAAGTCCGCCAGTCGTGCCTGTATTATCACCTGCCATGGTCCAGGCCGGACGCCTTGGTACACAGCCGTTACCGGATGGCATGATATTTTTTCGGGACATCAAATATGACCCATGGAACCATAAGCAACGCTTCGAAATGATCAAATTACATTTTTTGGCATTTTATGACAATTAAACTGGAATTCCGCCAGTCGTGCATGTATTATTGCCTGCCATGGTCCAGCCCGGATGCCTTGGTACGGAGCCGGTACCGGATCTCATGATATTTTTTCGAGACATCAAATACGACCCAAGGAATCATAACCAACGCTTCGAAATCATCAAGTTACATTTTTTGGCATTTTATGGCAATTAAACTGGAATTCCGTAAGTCGTGCATGTATTATCGCCTGTCATGGTCCAGGCCGGACACCTTGGTACGGAGCCGGTACCGAATCACATGATATTTGTCTGGGATATAGAATATGACCCAAGGAACCATAACTAACGCTTTGAAATGATGAAGTTATATTTTTTGGCATTTTATAGCAATTAAACAGGAATTCGACAGTCGTGCCTGTATTATCGCCTACCATGGTCCAGGCCGGACGCCTTGGTAAGGAGCCGATACCGGATCACATGATATTTTTCCAGGACATCAAATACAACCCAAGGAACCATAACCAACACTTCGAAATGATCAAGTTACATTTTTTGGCATTTTATGGTAATTAAATTGGAATTCCGCCAGTCGTGACTGTAATATCGCATGCCATGGTCCAGGTCGGACGCCTTGGTACGAAGTCGATACCAGGTCGCATGATATTTATCCGGCACATTAAATATGACCCAAGACCAATGCTTAGAAATGATTAAGTTACATTTTTTGGCATTTTATGCCAGTTAAACTAGAATTCTGCCAGTCGTGCCTGTATTATCGCCTGCCATGGTCCAGGCCGGACGCCTTGGAACACTGCCGTTACCGGATGGCATGATATTTTTCCGGGACATCAAATATGACCCAAGGAACCATAACCAACGCTTCGAAATGATCAAGTTACATTTTTTGGCATTTTCTGGCAATTAAACTGGAACTCCGTCAGTCGTGCATATATTATTGCATGCCATGGTCGAGGCTGGACGCCTTGGTACGGAGACGGTACCGGATCGCTTGATATTTGTTAGGGATATCAAATATGACCCAAGGAACCATAACTAATGCTTTGAAATGATGAAGTTATATTTTTTGGCATTTTATAGCAATTAAACAGGAATTCCGACAGTCGTGCCTGTATTATCGCCTACCATGGTCCAGGCCGGACGCGTTGGTATGGAGCCGGTACCGGATCGCATGATATTTTTCCGGGAAATCAAATACAACCCAAGGAACCATAACCAACTCTTCAAAATGGTCAATTTACATTTTTTTGCATTTTCTGGCAATTAAACTTGAATTCCGCCAAGTCGTGCCTATATTATCGCCTGCCATGGTCCAGGCCGGACGCTGTGGTACGTAGACGGTACTGAATCACATGATATTTGTCCGGGACATCAAATATGACCCAAGGAACCATAAAAACTCTTTGAAATGATAAAGTTAAATTTTTTGGCATTTAATGGTAATTAAATTGGAATTCCGCAAGTCGTGCCTCTATTAGTGCCTGCCATGGTCCAGGCCGGATGCCGTGGTAGGTAGCCGGTACTGAATTGCATGATATTTGTTCGGTACATAAAATATGACCCAAGGAACCATAACCAAAACATTGAAATTATGAAGTTACATTTTATTTTATTTTATGGCAATTAAACTGAAATTGCACCAGCCATGCCTGTATTATCGCCTGCCGTGGTCCAGGTCGGACTCCTTGCTACGGAGTCGGTACCGGATCGCGTGATATTTTCCGGGATATAAAATATGACCCAAGGAACCATAACTAATGCTTTGAAATGATCAAGTTACATTTTTTGGCATTTTATAGCAATTAAATAGGAATTCCGACAGTCATGCCTGTATTATCGCCTGCCATGGTCCAGGCCGGACGCCTTGGTAATGAGCCGGTACCGGTTCGTATGATATTTGTCTGGGACATTAAATATGAACCAAGGAACCATAACCAACACTTCGAAATGATCAAGTTACATTTTTCTGCCTTTTATGGCAATTAAACTGGAATTCCGCAAGTCGTGCCTATATTAGCGCCTGCCATGGTCCAGCCCGGACGCCTTGTTACAGATCCGGTACCGGATCACATGATATTTTTTCTAGACATCAAATACGACCAAAGGAACCATAACCAACGCTTCGAAATGATCAAGTTATATTTTTTGGCATTTTATAGCAATTAAACTGGAATTCCGCTAGTCGTGCCTATATTATCGCCTGCCATGGTCCAGGCCGGACGCCTTGGTACAGAGCTAGTACCGGATCGCATGATATTTCTCCATGACATCAAATACGACCCACGGAACCATAACCAACACTCTGAAATGACCAAGTTACATATTTTTTGCATTTATCGCAATTAAACTGGAATTCCGACAGTCGTGCCTGTATTATCGCCTGCCATGGTACAGGCCGAACGCCTTGGTACAGTGCTGGTACCGGGTCACATGATATTTTTTGGGATATGAAATATAACCCAAGGAACCATAACCAACGCTTTGAAATGATCAAGTTACATTGTTTGGCATTTTATGGCAATTAAACTGGAATTCCACCAGTCGTGCATGTATTATCGCCTGCCATTGTCCAGGCTGGACGCCTTGGTATGGAGCCGGTATCGGAGCGCAAGATATTTGTCCGGGATATCAAATATGACCCAAGGAACCATAACCAACGCTTCGAAAATATCAAGTTATATTTTTTGGCATTTTATGGCAATTAAACTGGAATTCCGCTAGTCGTGCCTCTATTATCGCGTGCCATGGTCCAGGCCGGACACCTTGGTACAGAGCTAGTACCGGATCGCATGATATTTCTCCATGACATCAAATACGACCCACAGAACCATAACCAACGCTTCGAAATGATCAAGTTACATTGTTTGGCATTTTATGGCAATTAAACTGGAATTCCGCCAGTCGTGCATGTATTATCGTCTGCCATTGTCCAGGCCGGATGCCTT
This sequence comes from Nicotiana paniculata, assembly GCA_005239505.1. Taxonomy (NCBI): domain Eukaryota; kingdom Viridiplantae; phylum Streptophyta; class Magnoliopsida; order Solanales; family Solanaceae; genus Nicotiana; species Nicotiana paniculata. Next base: position 3,819 of record ML342034.1, read on the forward strand.
GGTATTGAGCCGGTATCGGAGCGCATGATATTTGTCCGGGATATCAAATATGACCCAAGGAACCATAACCAACGCTTCGAAATGATCAAGTTACATTTTTTGGCATTTTATGGCAATTAAACTGGAATTTTGCCAGTTGTACCTGTATTATCGCCTGCCATGGTCCATGCCGGACACCTTGGTACGAAGCCGTTACCGGGTCGCGTGATATTTGTTTGGGACATTAAATATGACCCAAGGAACCATAAGCAATGCTTCGAAATGATCAAGTTACATGTTTTGGCATTTTATGGCAATTAATCTGTAATTCCGCCAGTCGTGCATGTATTATCGCCATCCATGGTCCAGGTCGGACGCCTTGGTATGGAGCGGTATCGGATCGCATGACATTTTTCCGGTAAATCAAAAACAACCCAAGGAACCATAACCAACTCTTCAAAATTATCAAGTTACATTTTTGGCATTTTCTGGCAATTAAACTTGAATTCCGCCAAGTCGTGCCTGTATTATCGCCTGCCATGGTCTAGGCCGGACGCCGTGGTACGTAGCCGGTACTGAATCACATGATATTTGACCGGGAAATCAAATATGACCCAAGGAACCATAACCAAAACTTTGAAATGATTAAGTTACATTTTTTGGCATTTAATGCAATTAAATTGGAATTCCGCCAAGTCGTGCCTGTATTATCGCTTGCCATGGTCCAGGTCGGACGCCGTGGTACGTAGCCGGTACCGAATCGCATGATATTTGTGCGGGACATCAAATAAAACCCAAGGATTCATAACCAGTGCTTCGAAATGATCAAGTTAGATTTTTTGGAATTTTATGGAAATTAAACTGGAAATCCGCCAGCCGTTCCTGTATTATTGCATGTAATAGTCAAGGCCGGACGCCTTGGTACAGAGCCGATACCGGATCACATGATATTTATCCGGGACATCAAATACAACTCAAGGAACCCTAACCAATGCTTCTAAATGATGAAGTTATATATTTTGGCATTTTATGGCAATTAAACTGGAATTCTGCCAGTCGTGCCTCTATTATCCAATCCATGGTCCAGGCCGGACGCCTTGGTATGGAGCAGGTACTGGATCGCATGATATTTTACCGGGACATAAAATACAACCCAAGGAACCATAACAAACGCTTTGAAATGATCAAGTTACATTTTTTGGCATTTAATGGCCATTAAATTGGAATTCCGCAAGTCGTGCCTGATTTATTGCCTGCCATGGTCCAGGCCAGACGCCGTGGTACGTAGCCGGTACCGAATCGCATGATATTAGTTCGGTACATCGAATATGACCCAAGGAACCATAACCAAAACTTTGAAATGATCAAGTTACATTTTTTGGCATTTTATGGCAATTAAACTGGAATTGCGCCAGTCATGCCTCTATTATCGCCTGTCGTGGTCCAGGTCGGACTTATAGTTACGGAGCCGATACCGAATCTCATGATATTTTTCCGAGACATCAAATACGATACTAGGAACCATAACCAACACTTCGAAATGATCAACTTACATTTTTTGGCATTTTATGGCAATTAAACTGTAATTTCGCCAGTCGTCCCTGTACTATCGCCTGCCATGGTCCAGGCCGGACGCCGTACAGAGCTGTTACTGGATCACATGATATTTTCCAGGACATCAAATACGACCAAAGGAACCATAACCAACGCTTTGAAATGATCAAGTTAAATTTTTTGGCATTTTATGGCAATTAAACTGGAATTCCGTCAGTCGTGCATGTATTTTCGCCTACCATGGTTCAGGCCGGACGCCTTGGTACGGAGTCGATACCGGATCACATGATATTTGTCCGGGATATAAAATATGACCCAACGAACCATAACTAACGCTTTGAAATGATCAAGTTACATTTTTTGGCATTTTATGGCAATTAAACACGAATTCAGACACTCGTGCCTGTATTATCGCCTGCCATGGTCCAGGACAGACGCCTTGGTAAGGAGCCAGTACCGGGTTACATGATATTTGTCCGGGACATTAAATATGACCCACGGAACCATAATCAACTCTTCGAAATGATCAAGTTACATTTTTGGCATTTTATGGCAATTAAACTGGAATTCCACCAGTCGTGCTTGTATTAGCGCCTGCCATGGTCCAGGCCGGACGCCTTGTTACGGAGCAGGTACCGGATCGCATGATATATGTCCTGGACATCAAATACGATCCAAGGAACCATCACAAATGCTTCGAAATGATCAAGTTACATTTTTTGGCATTTTATGGCAATTAAACTGGAATTCCGCCAGTCGTGCATGTATTATCGCCTGCCATGGTCCAGGCCGGACGCCTTGGTACGGAGCCGGTACAGGATCGCATGATTTTCTCCAGGACATCTAATATGACCCAAAGAACCATAACCAACGCTTCAAAATGATCAAGTTACATTTTTTGGCATTTTATGGCAATTAAACTGGAATTCCGCCAGTCGTGCATGTATTATCGCCTGCCATGGTCCAGGCCGGACGCCTTGGTACGGAGCCGGTACCGAATCCCATGATATTTGTCCGGGATATAAAATATGACCCACCAAACCATAACCAACGCTCTGAAATGACCAAGTTACATATTTTTTGCATTTTATGGCAATTAAACTAGAATTGAAATATGACCGGACCGGACGCCTTGGTACAGAGCCGGTACCAGGTCACATGATATTTTTTTGGATATGAAATATGACCCAAGGAACCATAACCAACGCATTGAAATGATCAAGTTACATTTTTTGACATTTTATGGCAATTAAACTGGAATTCCGCCAGTCGTGCATGTATTATCGCCTGCCATGGTCCAGGCCGGACGCCTTGGTATGGAGCCGGTATCGGATCACATTATATTTTTCCAGGACATTAAATATGACCCAAGGAACATTAACCAAGGCATCGAAATGATCAAGTTACATTTTTTGGCATTTTATGGCAATTAAACTGAAATTCCGCCAGTCGTGCCTGTATTATTACCTACCATGATCCAGGTCGGACGCCTTGGTACGGAGCCGGTACCGAATCCCATGATATTTGTCCGGGATATAAAATATGACCCACCAAACCATAACCAACGCTCTGAAATGACCAAGTTACATATTTTTTGCATTTTATGGCAATTAAACTAGAATTGAAATATGACCGGACCGGACGCCTTGGTACAGAGCCGGTACCAGGTCACATGATATTTTTTTGGATATGAAATATGACCCAAGGAACCATAACCAACGCATTGAAATGATCAAGTTACATTTTTTGACATTTTATGGCAATTAAACTGGAATTCCGCCAGTCGTGCATGTATTATCGCCTACCATAGTCCAGGCCGGACGCCTTGGTATGGAGCCATTAGCGGAGCGCATGATATTTGTCCGGGATATCAAATATGACCCAAGGACCCATAACCAACGCTTCGAAATGATCTAGTTACATTTTTTGGCATTTTATGGCAATTAAACTGGAATTCCGTCAGTTGTACATGTATTATCCATGGTCCATGTCGGACACCTTGGTACGAAGCCGTTACCGGGTCGCATGATATTTGTCTCGGACATTAAATATGATCCAAGGAAACATAACCAATGCTTCGAAATGATCAAGTTACATGTTTTGGCATTTTATGGCAGTTAATATGTAATTCCGCCAGTCGTGCATGTATTATCGCCATCCATGGTCCAGGTCGGACACCTTGGTATGGAACGGTACCGGATCGCATGACATTTTTTCGGGAAATCAAATACAACCCAAGGAACCATAACCAACTCTTCGAAATTACCAAGTTACATTTTTTGGCATTTTATGGCAATTAAACTGGAATTCCGCCAGTCGTGCATGTATTATCGCCATCCATGGTCCAGGTCGGACACCTTGGTATGGAACGGTACCGGATCGCATGACATTTTTTCGGGAAATCAAATACAACCCAAGGAACCATAACCAACTCTTCGAAATTACCAAGTTACATTTTTTGGCATTTTCTGGCAATTAAACTTGAATTTCGCCAAGTCGTGCCTGTATTATCGCCTGCCATGGTCCAGGCCGGACGCTGTGGTACATAGCCGGTACCGAATCACATGATATTTGTCCGGGACATCAAATATGACCCAAGGAACCATAACCAAAACTTCGAAATGATCAAGTTACATTTTTTGGCATTTATTGCAATTAAACTGGAATTCCGCCAAGTCGTGCCTGTATTATCGCCTGCCATGGTCCAGGCCGGACGCCGTGGTACGTAGCCGGTACTGAATCGCATGATATTTGTCCGGGACATCAAATATGACCCAAGGAACCATAACCAAAACTTCGAAATGATCAAGTTAGATTTTTTGGAATTTTATGGAAATTAAACTGGAAATCCGCCAGCCGTTCCTGTATTATTGCCTGCAATAGTAAAGATCGGACGCCTTGGTACGGAGCCGGTACCGGATCACATGATATTTATCCGGGACATTAAATACAACCCAAGGAACCATAACCAATGCTTCTAAATGATCAAGTTATATATTTTGGCATTTTATGGCAATTAAACTGGAATTCTGCCAGTCGTGCCTCTATTATCGCATCCATGGTCCAGGCCGGACGCCTTGGTATGGATTAGGTACTAGATTGCATGATATTTTACCGGGACATAAAATACAACCCAAGGAACCATAACCAACTCTTCGAAATGATCAAGTTACATTTTTGGAATTTTATGGCAATTAAACTAGCATTGCGCCAGTCGTGCCTGTAGTATCGCCTGCCATGGTCCAGGAAGGACGCCTTGGTATGGAGACGGTACCCTATCGCATGATATTTTTCTGGGACATCAAATATGACCCAAGGAACCATAACAAACGCTTTGAAATGATCATGTTACGTTTTTTGGCATTTAATGGAAAATAAACTGGAATTCCGCAAGTCGTGCCTGTATTATTGCCTGCCATGGTCCAGGCCAGACGCCGTGGTACGTAGCCGGTACCGAATCGCATGATATTAGTTCGGTACATCAAATATGACCCAAGGAACCATAACCAAAACTTTGAAATGATCAAGTTATATTTTTCGGCATTTTATGGAAATTAAATTGGAATTGCGCCAGTCATGCCTCTATTATCGCCTGCCATGGTCCAGGTCGGACTTATAGTTACGGAGCCGGTACCGAATCTCATGATATTTTTTCGAGACATCAAATACGATACAAGGAATCATAACCAACACTTCGAAATGATCAAGTTATATTTTTTGGCATTTTATGGCAATTAAACTGTAATTCCGCCAGTCGTCTCTGTACTATCGCCTGCCATGGTCCAAGCCAGACGCCGTACAGAGCTGTTACTGGATCACATGATATTTTCCAGGACATCAAATACGACCAAAGGAACCATAACCAACGCTTTGAAATGATCAAGTTATATTTTTTGGCATTTTATGGCAATTAAACTGTAATTCCGCCAGTCGTCTCTGTACTGTCGCCTGCCATGGTCCAAGCCGGACGCCGTACAGAGCTGTTACTGGATCACATGATATTTTCCAGGACATCAAATACGACCAAAGGAACCATAACCAACGCTTTGAAATGATCAAGTTATATTTTTTGGCATTTTATGGCAATTAAACTGGAATTCCATCAGTCGCGCATGTATTTTCGCCTACCATGGTCCAGGCCGGACGCCTTGGTACGGAGTCGGTACCGGATCACATGATATTTGTCCGGGATATAAAATATGACCCAAGGAACCATAACTAACGCTTTGAAATGATCAAGTTACATTTTTTGGCATTTTATGGCAATTAAACACGAATTCGGACACTCGTGCCTGTATTATCGCCTGCCATGGTCCAGGACAGACGCCTTGGTAAGGAGCCAGTACCGGGTCACATGATATTAGTCCGGGACATGAAATATGACCCAAGGAATCATAATCAACTCTTCCAAATGATCAAGTTACATTTTTTGGCATTTTATGGTAATTAAACTGGAATTCCGCCAGTCGTGCCTGTATTAGCGCCTGCCATGGTCCAGGACAGACGCCTTGTTAAGGAGACGGTACCGGATCACGTGATATATGTTCTGGATATCAAATATGACCCAAGGAACCATAACAAATGCTTCGAAATGATCAAGTTACATTTTTTGGCATTTTATGGCAATTAAACTGGAATTCCGCCAGTCGTGCCTCTATTATCGCCTGCCATGGTCCAGGCCGGACGCCTTGGTACAGAGCCGGTATCAGATCGCATGATATTTTCCATCACATCAAATACTACCCACGGAACCATAACCAACCGCTTCGAAATGATCAAATTACATTTTTTGGAATTTTATGGAAATTAAACTGGAATTTCGCTAGTCGCGCATGTATTATCGCCTGCCATGGTCCAGGCCGGACGCCTTGGTACGGAGCCGGTACCGGATCTCATGATATTTGTCCGAGACATCAAATACGACCCAAAGAACCATAACCAACGCTTTGAAATGATCAAGTTAACTTTTTTGGCATTTTGTTGCAACTAAACTGGAATTCCGCCAGTCGTGCCTGTATTATCGCCTGCCATGGTCCATGCCGGACACCTTGGGACGAAGCGGGTACCAGGTCGCATTTTATTTGCCTAGGACAGTAAATATGACCCAAGGAACCATAACGAATGCTTCGAAATGATCAAGTTACATTTTTTGGCAATTAAACTGTAATTCCGCCAATCGTGCATGTATTATCGCTATCCATGGTCCAGGCCGGACACCTTGGTATGGAGCCTGTACCGTATCACATGATATTTTTTCGGGAAATCCAATGCAACCCAAGGAACCATAACCAACTCTTCGAAATGATCAAGTTACATTTTTTGGAATTTTCTACCAATTAAACTGGAATTCCGCCAAGTCGTGCTTGTATTATCGCCTGCCATGGTCCAGGCCGAACGCCGTGGTACGTAGCCGGTACCGAATCACATGATATTTGTCCGGGACATTAAATATGACCCAAGGAACCATAAACAAAACTTTGAAATGATCAAGTTAGATTTTTTGGCATTTATTGTAATTAAACTTGAATTCCGCCAAGTCGTGCCTGTATTATCGCCTGCCATGGTCCAGGCCGGACGCCGTGGTATGTAGCTGGTACCAAATCGTATGATATTTGTCCGGGACATCAAATATAAACCAAGGAACCATAACCAAAACTTCGAAATGATCAAATTACAGTTTTTGGCATTTTATGGCAATTAAATTGGAATTCAGCTAGTCGTGCCTGTATTATCGCCATCCATGGTCCAGGCCAGACGCCTTGGTATGGATCCGGTACCAGATCGCGTGATATTTGTCCAGGAAATCAAATACAACTCAATAAACCATAACCAACTCTTCGAAAGGATCAAGTTATATTTTTTGGAATTTTATGGCAATTAAACTGGAATTCCGCCACTCGTGCCTGTATTATCACCTGCAATGGTCCAGGTCGGACGCCTTGGTACGGAGCCAGTACCGAATCCCATGATATTTGTCAGAGACATCAAATACGAACCAAGGAACCATAACCAACGCATTGAAATTATCAAGTTACTTTTTGTTTTGCATTTTATGGCAATTAAACTGGAATTCCGTTAGTTGTGCCTGTATTATAGCCTGCCATGGTCCAGGCCGGACGCCTTGGTACGGAGACGGTACAGGATTGCATGATTTTCTCCAGGACATCTAATACGACCCAAGGAACCATAACCAACGCTTCAAAATGATCAAATTACATTTTTTGGCATTTTATGTCAATTAAACTGGAATTCCGCCAGTCGTGCATGTATTATCGCCTGCCATGGTCCAGGCCGGACGGCTTGGTACAGAGCCGGTATCGGATCACATTATATTTGTCCGGGACATTAAATATGACCAAGGAACATTAACCAAGGCATCGAAATGATCAAGTTACATTTTTTGGCATTTTATGGCAATTAAACTGGAATTCCGCCACTCGTGCCTGTATTATCACCTGCAATGGTCCAGGCCGGACGCCTTGGTACGGAGCCAGTACCAGATATTATGATATTTGTCAGAGACATCAAATACGAACCAATGAACCATAACCAACGCTTTGAAATTATCAAGTTACATTTTGTTTTGCATTTTATGGCAATTAAACTGGAATTCCGTTAGTTGTGCCTGTATTATAGCCTGCCATGGTCCAAGCCGGACGCCTTGGTGCGGAGCCGGTACAGGATTGCATGATTTTCTCCAGGACATCTAATACGACCCAAGGAACCATAACCAACGCTTCAAAATGATCAAATTACATTTTTTGGCATTTTATGTCAATTAAACTGGAATTCCGCCAGTCGTGCATGTATTTTCGCCAGCCATGGTCCAGGCCTGACGCCTTGGTACGGATTCGGTATCGGATCACATTATATTTTTCCGGGACATTAAATATGACCAAGGAACATTAACCAAGGCATCGAAATGATCAACTTACATTTTTTGGCATTTTATGGCAATTAAACTGGAATTCCGCCATTCGTGCTTATATAATTGCCTACCATGGTCCAGGCCGGACGCCTAGGTACAGAGCCGGTACCCGATCACATGATCTTTCTACGGGAGATAAAATACGACCCAAGGAACCATAACCAACACTTCGAAATAATCAACTTACATTTTTTGGCATTCTATGGCTATTAGACTGGAATTCCGCCAGCCGTGCCTGTATTATTGCCTGTTATGGTCCAGGCGAGACGCCTTGGTACGGAGCCAGTACCGGATCGCATGATATTTGTCCGGGATATCAAATATGACCTAAGGAACCATAACCAATGCTTTGAAATTATGAAGTTACATTTTTTGGTATTTTATGACAATTAAACTGGAATTCCGTCAGTGGTGCATGTATTATCGCCTGCCATGGTCCAGGCCAGACACCTTGGTACGAAGCCGGTACCGGGTCGCATGATATTTGTCTGGGACATTAAATGTTACCCAAGGAACCATAACCAACGCTTTGAAATGATCAAGTTACATTTTTTGGCATTATGGCAATTAAATTTGAATTCCGTGAGTCGTGGATGTATTATCGCCTGCCATAGTCCAGGACGGACGCCTTGATACGGAGTCGGTACCGGATCGCATGATATTTGTCCAGCATATAAAATACCCAAGAAACCATAACCATCACTTCGAAATGATCAAGTTATTTTTTTTGGCATTTTACGGCAATTAAACTAGAATTCCGCCAAGTCGTGCCTGCATTATCGCCTTCCATGGTCCAGGCCGGACGCCTCGGTACGTATCCGGTACCAAATCACATGATATTTATCCGGGAAATCAAATACAACCCAAGGATTCATAACTAACTCTTCGAAATTATCAAGTTACATTTTTTGGAATTTTATGGCAATTTAACTGGAATTCCGCCAGTCGTGCCTGTATTATTGCCTGCCAAAGTCCAGGTCGGACACCTTGTTACGGAGCCGGTACCGGATCACATGATATTTCTCCGGGACATCAAATACGACCCAAGGAACCATAACCAACGTTTCGAAATGATCAAGTTACATTTTTTTGGAATTTTATAGCAATTAAATTGGAATTCCGTTAGTCGTGCATTTATTATCACCTGCCATGGTCCAGGCCGGACGCCGTGGTACGGAGCCAGTACGGGATCACATGATATTTTTCCGAGATATCAAATATGACCCAAGGAACCATAACCAGCGCTTCGAAATGAGCAAGTTACATTTTTTGGCATTTTATGGTAATTAAACTGGAATTTCGCCAGTCGTGCCTGTATTATCGNTTCCGGAATATTAAATATGACCCAATGAACCATCACCAACGCTTCGAAATGATCAAGTTACATTTTTTGGCATTTTATGGCAATTACACTAGAATTACGCTAGTCGTGCCTCTATTATCGCCTGCCATGGTCCAGGCCGGACGCGTTGCTACGGAGCCGGTACCGGATCACATGATATTTCTCCAGGACATCAAAAATACGACCCACGGAACCATAACCAACACTTCGAAATGATCAAATTACATTTTTTGGTATTTTATGGCAATTAAACTGGAATTTCGCAAGTTGTGCATGTATTATCGCCTGCCATTGTCCAGGCCGGACGCCTTGGTACAAATCCGGTACCGGATCACATGATATTTATTCGGGACATCAAATACGACCCAAGGAACCATAACCAACGCTTCGAAATGATCAAGTTAAATTTTTTGGTATTTTATGGCAATTAAACTGGAATTCAGCTAGTCGTGCCTATATTATCGTCATCCATGGTCCAGGCTAGACGCCTTGGTATGGATCCGGTACCAGATCGCGTGATATATGTCTGGGACATCAAATACAACCCAATAAACCATAACCAACTCTTCGAAAGGATCAAGTTACATTTTTTTTGAATTTTATGGCAATTAAACTAGAATTTCGCCAAGTCGTGCCTGCATTATCGCCTTCCATGGTCCAGGTCGGACGCCTTGGTACGTAGCCGGCACCGAATCACATGAAATTTGTCCGGGACATCAAATACAACCCAAGGATTCATAACCAACGCTTAGAAATGATCAAGTTACATTTTTTGGAATTTTATGGCAATTAAACTGGAAATTCGCCAGTCGTGCCTGTATTATTAAGGCCGGACGCTTAGTACGGAGCCGGTACCACATCACATAATATTTCTCCGGGACATCAAATACAACCCAAGGAACCATAACCAACGCTTAGAAATGATCAAGTTACATTTTTTGGCATTTTATGACAATTAAACTGGAATTCCGCCACTCGTGCCTTTATTATCACCTGCCATGGTCCAGGTCGGAGGCCTTGGTAAGGAGCCGGTACCAAATATCAAGATATTTGTCAGGGACATCAAATACAAACCAAGGAACCATAGCCAACTCTTTGAAATGATCAAGTTACCATTTTTTTGCATTTTATGGCAATTAAACTGGAATTTCGTTAGTTGTGCCTGTATTATAGCCTGCCATGGTCCAGGCCGGACGCCTTGATACGGAGCCGGTACAGGATCGTATGATATTTCTCCAGAACTTCTAATACGACCCGAGGAACCATAACCAACTCTTCAAAATGATCAAATTACATTTTTTGGCGTTTTATGACAATTAAACTGGAATTCCGTCAGTCGTGCATGTATTATCGCCTGCCATGGTCCAGGCCGGACACCTTGGTACGAAGCCGGTACCGGGTCGCATGATATATGTCCGGGACATTAAATATGACCCAAGGAACCATAACCAACCCTTCGAAATTATCAAGTTACATTTTTTTGCATTTTATGTCAATTAAACTGGAATTCAGCTAGTCGTGCCTGTAATTATCGCCATCCATGGTCCAGGCTAGACGCCTTGGTATGAATCCGGTACCGAATCGCGTGATATTTGTCTGGGACATCAAATACAACCCAATAAACCATAACCATTTCTTCGAAAGGATCAAGTTACATTTTTTGGAATTTTATGGCAATTAACTAGAATTTCGCCAAGTCGTGCCTGCATTATCGCCTTCCATGGTCCAGGTCGGACGCCTTGGTACGTAGCCGGCACCGAATCGCATGAAATTTGTGCGGGACATCAAATACAACCCAAGGATTCATAACCAACGCTTAGAAATGATCAAGTTACATTTTTTGGAATTTTATGGCAATTAAATTGGAAATTCGCCAGCCGTGCCTGTATTATTTCATAAAATAGTCAAGGCCGGACGCTTGGTACGGAGCCGGTACCGCATCACATAATATTTCTCCGGAACATCAAATACAACCCAAGGAACCATAACCAACGCTTCGAAATGATCAAGTTACATTTTTTGGCATTTTATGACAATTAAACTGGAATTCCGCCACTCGTGCCTTTATTATTACCTGCCATGGTCCAGGTCGGACGCCTTGGTAAGGAGTCGGTACCAGATATCATGATATTTGTCAGGGACATCAAATACGAACCAAGGAACCATAACCAACACTTTGAAATGATGAAGTTACATTTTTTTTTTGCATTTTATGGCAATTAAACTGGAATTCTTGCAGTTGTGCATGTATTATCGCCTGCCATGGTCCAGGCCGGACGCCTTGGTACGGAGCCGGTACCGGATCGCATGATATTTGTCCGGTATACCAAATATGACACAAGGAACCATAACCAACGCTTTGAAATTATCAAGTTACATTTTTGGCCTTTTATGACAATTAAACTGGAATTCCGTTAGTCGTGCATGTATTATCGCCTGCCATGGTCCAGGCCGGACGCCTTGGTACGGAGCCGGTACCGGATCGCATGATATTTGTCCGGGATATCAAATATGACCCAAGAAACCATAACCAACACTTCGAAATGATCAAGTTACATTTTTTGGCATTATATGGCAATAAAACTGGAATTCCGCCAATTGTGCATGTATTATTGCCTGCCATGGTCCAGGTCGGACACCTTCGTACGAAGCCGGTACCGGGTCGCATGATATTTTTCCGGGACATTAAATAGACCAAGGAACCATAACCAACGCTTCGAAATGATCAAGTTACATTTTTTTGCATTTTATGTCAATTAAACTGGAATTCCGCTAGTCGTACATGTATAATCGCCTGCCATGGTCCAGGCCGGACGCCTTGGTACGGAGCCGGTACCCGTTCGCATGATATTTCTCAGGGACATAAAATACGACCCAAGGAACCATAATTAAAGCTTCGAAATGATCAAGTAACATTTTTTGGCATTCTATGGCAATTAGACTGGAATTCTGCCAACCGTGCCTGTATTATTGCCTACTATGGTCAAGGCCGAACGCCTTGGGACGGAGCCGGTACCGGATCACATGATATTTCTCCGGGACATAAAATACGAACCAAGGAACCATAACCAACACTTCGAAATGATCAAGTTACATTTTTTGGCATTCTATGGCAATTTGACTGGAATTCCTCCAGCCGTGCCTGTATTATTGCCTGCTATGGTCAAGGCCGAACGCCTTGGGACGGAGCCGGTACCGGATCACATGATATTTCTCCGGGACATAAAATACGAACCAAGGAACCATAACCAACACTTCAAAATGATCAAGTTACATATTTTTGCATTCTACGGCAATTAGACTGGAATTCCTCCAGCCGTGCCTGTATTATTGCCTGCTATGGTCCAAGCCGAACGCCTTGGTACGGAGCCGGTACCGGATCACATGATATTTGTCCGGGATATCAAATATGACCCAAGGAACCATAACCAACGCTTCGAAATTATCAAGTTACATTTTTTGGCGTTTTATGACAATTAAACTGGAATTACGTCAGTCGTGCATGTATTATCGCCTGCCATGGTCCAGGCCGGACGCCTTGGTATGGAGCCGGTACCGGATCACATAATATTTGTCCGGGATATCAAATAGGACCCAAGGAAACATAACCAATGCTTCTAAATGATCAAGTTACATTTTTTGGTATTTTATGGCAATTAAACTGGAATTTCGCCAGTCGTGCCTGTATGATTGCCTGCCATGGTCCAGGCCAGACACCTTGGTACGAAGCCGGTACTGGGTCGCATGATATTTGTACGGGACATTAAATATGACCCAAGGAACCTTAACCAACACTTCGAAATGATCAAGTTACATTTTTTGGCATTATGGAAATTAAACTTGAATTCCGTCAGTCGTGGATGTATTATCGCCTGCCATGGTCCAGGACGGACGCCTTGATACGGAGCCGGTACAGGATCTCATGATTTTTTTCCGGGACATCAAATATGACCCAAGGAACTATAACTAACGCTTCGAAATGATAAAGTTACATTTTTGGCATTTTATGGCAATTAAACTAGAATTCCGTCAGTCGTGCATTTATTATCGCCAGCCATGGTCCTGGCCGGACGCCTTGGTACGGAGCCAATACGGGATCACATGATATTTGACCGGGATATCAAATATGACCCAAGGAACCATAACCAACGCTTCGAAATGATCAAGTTACATTTGTTTGCATTTTATGGCAATTAAACTGGAACTCCGACAGTCGTGCTTGTATTATCGTCTGCCATGGTCCAGGCCGAACGGCTAGGTACGGAGCCAGTATCGGTCGCATGATATTTGTCCGGGACATTAAATACAACCCAAGGAACCATAACCAACACTTCGAAATGATCAAGTTACATTTGTTTGCATTTTATGGCAATTAAACTGGAACTCCGACAGTCGTGCTTGTATTATCGTCTGCCATGGTCCAGGCCAGAGGCCTTGGTACGGAGCCGGTACCGGATCGCATGATATTTTTTCGGGACATCAAATACGACCCAAGGAACAACAACCAACGCTTCGAAATGATCAAGTTACATTTTTGGCATTTCATGGCAATTAAAGTTAAATTGCGCTAGTCGTGCCTGTATTATCGCCTACCATGGTCCAGGCCGGACGTCTTGGTACGGAGCCAGTATCGGATTGCATGATATTTGTCCGGGAGATTAAATACGACCCAAGGAACCATAACCAACAGTTCGAAATGATCAAGTTACATTTTTTGGAATTTTACGGCAATTAAATTGGAATTCTGCCAGTCGTGCCTACATTATCGCCTGCCATGGTCCAGGCAGAGGCCTTGGTACGGAGTTGGTACCGAATCGCATGATATTTTTTCGGGACATCAAATACGACCCAAGGAACAATAACCAACGCTTCGAAATGATCAAGTTACATTTTTTGGAATTTTATGGCAATTAAACTAGAATTTTGCCAGTCGTGCCCGTATTATCGCCTGCCATGGTCCAGGCCAGAGGCCTTGGTCCGGAGCCGGTACCGGATCGCATGATATTTGACTGGGACATCGAATACGACCCAAGGAACCATAACCAATGCTTCGAAATGATCAAGTTACATTTTTTGGCATTTTATTTCTATTAAACTGGAATTCCGCAAGTCGTGCATTTATTATCGCCAGCCATGGTCCTGGCCAGACGCCTTGGTACGGAGCCAGTACGGGATCACATGATATTTGACCGGGATATCAAATATGACCCAAGGAACCATAACCAACGCTTCGAAATGAGCAAGATACATTTTTTGGAATTTTATGGTAATTAAACTGGATTTCCGCTAGTCGTGCATGTATTATTGCCTGCCATGGTCCAGGCCGGACGCCTTGGTACGGAGCCGGTACCGGATCTCATGATATTTCCCCGGCACATCAAATACGACCCACAGAACCATAACCAACGCTTTGAAATGATCAAGTTACATTTTTGGCATTTTATGGCAATTAAACTGAAACTCCGACAGTCGTGCTTGTATTATCGTCTGCCATGGTCCAGGCCGAACGGCTAGGTACGGATCCAGTATCGGTCGCATGATATTTGTCCGGGACATTAATTATGACCCAATGAACCATCACCAATGCTTCGAAATGATCAAGTTACATTTTTTGGCATTTTATGGCAATTAAACTGGAATTACGCCAATCGCGCCTCTATTATCGCCTGCCATGGTCCAGGACGGACGCCTTGGTACAGAGCCGGTACCGAATGGCATGATATTTCTCCAGGACATCAAATACGACCCACAAAACCATAACCAGCTCTTCGAAATGATTAAATTACATTTTTTGGCATTTTATGGCAATTAAACTGCCTGCCATGGTCCAGGCCGGACGCCTTGGTACGGAGCCGGTACCGGATCGTATGATCTTTTTCCAGGACATTAAATACGACCCAAGGAACCATAACCAATTCTGCGAAATGATCAAGTTACATTTTTTGGTATTTTATGGCAATTAAATTTGAATTCCGCCTGTGGTGCCTATATTATCGCCTGCCATGGTCCAGGCCGGAAGCCTTGGTATTGAGCCGGTATCGGATAGCATTATATTTTTTCGGGACATCAAATACGTCCCAAGTAACCATAAACAACGCTTCGAAATGATCAAGTTACATTTTTTGGCATTTTATGGCAATTAAACTAGAATTCCGCAAGTCGTGCTTGTATTATCGCCATCCATGGTCCAGACCAGACGTCTTGGTGTGGAGAAGGTACCGGATCGCATGATATTTTTTCGGGAGATAAAATACAACCCAAGGAACCATAACCAACTCTTCGAAATGATCAAGTTACATTTTTGGCATTTTATGGCAATTACACTAGAATTCTACAGGTCGTGCATGTATTATCGTCTTCCATGGTCCAGGCCGGACACCTTGGTACGGAGCCGGTACTGAATCACATGATATTTTTCCGGGACATCAATAAGACCCAAGGAACCATAACAAACACTTCGAAATGATCAATTTACATTTTTTGGCATTTTATGGCAATTAAACTAGAATTGCGCCAGTCGTGCCTGTATTATCGCCTGCCATGGTCCAGCCTGGACGCCTTGGTACGGAGCCGGTACCGGATCACGTGATATTTATCTGGGACATTAAATACAACCCAAGGAACCATAACCAACACTTCGAAATGATCAAGTTACATTTTTGGAATTTTATGGAAAAAAATTAGAATTCCGCCAGTCGTGCCTGTATTATCGCCTGCCATGGTCCAGGCCAGAGGCCTTGGTATGGAGCCGGTACCGGATCGCATGATATTTTGTCTGGACATCAAATACGACCCAAGGAACAACAACCAACGCTTCGAAATGGTCAAGTTACATTTTTGGAATTTTATGGCAATTAAAGTTGAATTGCGCTAGTCGTGCCTGTATTATCGCCTACCATGGTCCAGGCCGGACATCTTGGTACGGAGCCAGTACCGGATCGCATGATATTTGTCAAGGAGATTAAATACGACCCAAGGAACCATAACCAAAAGTTCGAAATGATCAAGCTACATTTTTTGGAATTTTATGGCAATTAAATTGGAATTCCGCCAGTCGTGCCTACATTATCGCCTGCCATGGTCCAGGCCAGAGGCCTTGGTACGGAGCCAGTACCGAATCGCATGATATTTTTTCAGGACATCAAATATGACCCAAGGAACAATAACCAACGCTTCGAAATGATCAAGTTACATTTTTGGCATTTTATGGCAATAAAACTAGAATTTCGCCAGTCGTGCCCGTATTATCGCCTGCCATGGTCCAGGCTGGAGGCCTTGGTCCGGAGCCGGTACCGGATCGCATGATATTTGACCGGGACATCGAATACGACCCAAGGAACCGTAAACAATGCTTCGAAATGATCAAGTTACATTTTTTGGCATTTTATGTCAATTAAACTGGAATTCCGCAAGTTGTGCATGTATTATCGCCTACCATTGTCCAGGCCGACGCCTTGGTACAAAGCCGGTACCGGATAACATGATATTTGTTCGGGACATCAAAGACGACCCAAGGAACCGTAAACAATGCTTCGAAATGATCAAGTTACATTTTTTGGCATTTTATGGCAATTAAACTGGAATTCCGCGAGTCGTGCATGTATTACCGCCTTCCATGGTCCAGGCTGGACGCCTTGGTACGGAGCCGCTACCGGATCGGATGATATTTGTCCGGGACATCAAATATGACCGAAGGAACCACAACAAACACTTCGAAATGATCAAGTTACATTTTTTGGCATTTTATGGCAATTAAATTTGAATTCCGCCAATTGTGCCTTTATTATCACTTGTCATGGTCCAGGCCAGAGGCCTTAGTACGGAGCCGGTACCGGATCGCATGATATTTTTTTAAAACATCAAATACGACCTAAGCAACCATAACCAACGCTTCGAAATGATCAAGTTACATTTTTTGGCATTTTATGGCAATTAAACTAGAATTCCGCAAGTCGTGCTTGTATTATCGCCATCCATGGTCCAGGCCGAACGCCTTGGTGTGGAGCAGGTACTGGATCACATGATATTTTTTCGGGAGATAAAATACAACCCAAGGAACCATAACCAACTCTTCGAAGTGATCAAGTTACATTTTTAGAATTTTATGGCAATTACACTGGAATTCTGCAAGTCGTGCCTGTATTATCGTCTGCCATGGTCCAGGACGGACACCTTGGTACAGAGCCGGTACTGGATCACATAATATTTGTCCGGGACATCAAATACGACCCAAGGAACCATAAAAAACGCTTCAAAATGATCAATTTACATTTTTTGGAATTTTATGGCAATTAAACAAGAACAGCGCCAGTCGTGCCTGTATTATCGCCTGCCATGGTCCAGCCTGGATGCCTTGGTACGGAGCCGGTACCGGATCGCATGATATTTATCCAGGACATTAAATACGACCCAAGGAACCATAACCAACACTTCGAAATGATCAAGTTATATTCTTGGAATTTTTTGGACATTAAATTGGAATTCCGCCAGTCGTGCCTGTATTATCGCCTGCCATGGTCCAGGGCGGAGGCTATGGTACGGAGCCGGTATCTAATCGCATGATATTTGACCGTGACATCGAATACGACCCAAGGAACCATAACCAACGCTTCAAAATGATCAAGTTACATTTTTTGGCATTTTATGTCAATTAAACTGGAATTCCGCAAGTTGTGCATGTATTATGCCTGCCATTGTCCAGGCCGGACGCCTTGGTACGGAGCCGGTACCGGATCACATGATATTTTTTTTGGGACATCAAATACGACCCAAGGAACCATAACCAACGCTTCGAAATGATCAAGTTATATTTTTTGGCATTTTATTTCAATTAAACTGGATTTCTACAAGTCGTGCATTTATTATCGCCTGCCATAGTCCAGGCCGGACGCTTTGGTACAAAGCCGGTACTGGATCGCATGATATTTGTTCAGGACATCAAATACGACCCAAGGAACCATAACCAACTCTTCAAAATGATCAAGTTACATTTTTTGGCATTTTATGGCAATTAAATTGGAATTCCACCAATTGTGCCTCTATTATCACTTGCCATGGTCCAGGCGGGAGGCCTTGGTACGGAGCCGGTACCGGATCGCATGATATTTTTTTGGGACATAAAATACCACCCAAGGAACCATAACCAACGCTTCGAAATGATCAAGTTACATTTTTTGGCATTTTATTTCAATTAAACTGAAATTCCGCAAGTCGTGAATTTATTATCGCCTGCCATAGTCCAGGTCGGACGCCTTGGTACAAAGCTGGTACTGGATCGCATGATATTTGTTAAGGACATCAAATACGACCCAAGGAACCATAACCAACACTTCGAAATGATCAAGTTACATTTTTTGGCATTTTATGGCAATTAAACTGGAATTCCGCCAGTCGTGCATGCATTATGGCCTGCCATGGCCCAGGCCGGACGCCTTGGTACGGAGCCGATACCAGATCACATGATATTTGTCCGGGACATCAAATACGACCCATGGAACCATGGCCAACGCTTCGAAATGATCAAGTTACATTTTTTGACATTTTATGGCAATTAAACTAGAATTCCGCAAGTCGTGCCTGTATTATCGCCGGCCATGCTCCAGGCCGGACGCCTTGGTATGGAGCCGGTATCGGATAGAATTATATTTTTCCGGGACATCAAATACGTCCCAAGTAACCATAACCAACGCTTCGAAATGATCAAGTTACATTTTTTGGCATTTTATGGCAATTAAACTAGAATTCCGCAAGTCGTGCTTGTATTATCGCCATCCATGGTCCAGGCCGGACGCCTTGGTGTGAAGTAGGTACCGTATTGCATGATATTTTTTCGGGAGATCAAATACAACCCAAGGAACCATAACCAACTCTTCGAAATGATCAAGTTACATTTTTGGCATTTTATGGCAATTGCATTGGAATTCTTCAAGTCGTGCCTGTATTATCGTCTGCCATGGTCCAGGCCGGACACCTTGGTACGGAGCCGGTACTGGATCACATGATATTTGTTCGGGACATCAATACTACCCAAGGAACCATAACAAACGCTTCGAAATGATCAATTTACATTTTCTGGCATTTTATGGCAATTAAACTGGAATTGCGCCAGTCGTGCCTGTATTATCGCCTGCCATGG
>ML342037.1:0-14156 GCA_005239505.1 Nicotiana paniculata
AGCATAAATTTACCACTCGTCTTGTGAATGTTGGAAAGAAGGATAGAAATTATTTTCTCCCTCCTCATTCCCCGGCGGTGATAAGTTTACATCAAAGAAAAGTCTTTCATCCGGAACATGTTCGGCAAAAACTGCTCCAGAATAACCACCCGATGACTGGGGAGTATCTCTACTACGCACAACCTCATTTTTTGGAACGTCTACAACCTTCACGTACATCTCCAACATTGTGATTAAAAGAAATTCCCGACATTCATCCGGAGTCCTCAGAAAATCACTCAAAGTTTCATCATCGTCGATGTTAAACTCCGAGTAAAAAGCAACCCCTTGCGGAGTGACGGAATACGGATATCGTCCGGTTACTTTAAGTAACACTGAACGTTTGCTCACACCCATTTTTTTGCATAACAACGATATCAATTTATCGTACTCCATGGTTAGTGGCAATTTAACATGACACTAAGCAGGTAAATTGTAGCCCACAGAGTTATTCTCCATCACAACCTCACCCTCCCCCCCCAATATAATGAAACTCTTATTCTACGCTCTTCAGACATAATGAAAAAATGCTTGAGAATTTTAACAACAATAAACGTTTGATCAAGATTTGAAATTTTTTTGTGATTGAATGAAATGCAATTCTAACCGCTTTATATAGAATGGCTGGCCGGAGAATTTTTTTTTTTTTTAATTGTATAGCGCCAAAGCAGTAGGCACTATACACTTTTTGAATTATTAATGGGCCCATGAAGCAGGTATAGCGCCACAGTACACGGCGCTATACAGAAAAGACGTATAACGCCGGGCATTATGGCGTTATACCCACAGTCAGAAAAAAAATTATTGTATAGCGCCAAAGAAGTAGGCACTATACGCTTTTTGAATTGGTGGACCCAGGAAGCAGGTATAGCGCCACAGTACACGGCGTTATACCCACTGTCAGAAAAAAAAATTGTATAACGTCACACTAATTGGCGCTATACACTAAGGATAACTGTACCGTCAGTGTATAACGTCATATAATATGACGTTATATATAGTCCGATACTCTTTTTCTTTTTAAACTTATTTTCGTTCTATTTGTCCAATTTTACTTTCGGGACACCTCAAACCGCAGGTAGGATCTTAGTACATCAAAATGTGAAGGAAATGAAGAAAGCTGACAGCCGCAGCATCCAAAAACAGCCCATAAAGGTGTATGATCAGTCTTCTTTGATTGAACTGTTACCAATTATTGAATTGGAATTCAATCCACAGTCATACCAACAGCTGTCAATTTAATAACACCTAGCACTTTTTCACCTCCTCCCCCCTGTGGGAGGCGAATGTTCAGCATCCAACCCCACCCCCACCCCCTCCCCCACCCCCTCTCATCAAAAAGGACAAAGAAAGAAAAAGAAAAGAACTATAATACATTTCATTGCTCTAATTCTAAATACACAACAATAAGAATAATTCAGTAAAATCTTACAAGTGAGGTCGTGGGAGAGTGAATTAATATATGCAAACCTTACCCCTATTATTCCGGAGGGATAGAGAGACTGTTTTCGATAGACCTTAACTCAAGAAGACGAAAATAGACAAATAGAATTTGTGACAACAACAAAAATCAGAAAGATAATATAAGCACCATAGAAAACAAAAAATATATGGAAAAGCAATAA
The DNA here is from genome assembly GCA_005239505.1 of Nicotiana paniculata. NCBI lineage: Eukaryota > Viridiplantae > Streptophyta > Magnoliopsida > Solanales > Solanaceae > Nicotiana > Nicotiana paniculata. Next base: position 1,665 of record ML342037.1, read on the forward strand.
CAACGACTAGTAATAGTGCCACAATACTATAAAAAAAAAAAGAACAGAATAACTCCAACTCTAGATACAATAATTAAGTTCAATTTCGAACAAGTTAGCAGTTAATTATATTCATTGTTTATGTCGCTTTACTGAAACTCATCTCAATAAAAAAAGATTACAATTTTTAGTACTAGAAGTTCTTTACATATTCTATTTAGAATATAAATTTCTGACAAGACTAAAAGACTATTAACGAGCAAAGAACGTAAAGTAAATATATTAACACGTAATCTCAACTAATTGAAATTGCCTATATAATTTGTTTTTCTTTTGCGATGCTATATATACACGATAAATCTAAATGGTGGGCTCGATCTTATAATCACATGAAATAATAATGCATGTAGAGTAATAATGTGACAACCCATGACTGCTGTTGGGGAAAAAGGTGTGAGCTCGGGAATCCAATCCAAGCAACGCCAGGTTCCGTTGGAAATTCAACCTGAGCAATGATTGACATAATTAAATTCTGTTGTTTGTGTGTGTGTATTTGGTGGCATAATTACGTGCAAAATAAAACCTAGTATATATATATTTTTTATTAGTATCATACTTTTATAGATTGGGAAGTCAATCTTCTAAATATTTTAAGTTTTAAATGCTAAAGTTTCAGAAAATTATCTATCAAAGTGTTAATGTCATGTTTAAACAGTTCAAAGTGACACTTATAGTGCCGCCAAATTACTCAGAATCATGATTTAACTTGTGAGTATAAGCTTTTTATGTGTCACATAGACTTAAAAAAATATGTAGTGTACATCCAAACATTTTGTTTGGACACACTTTGAAAGAAACTTTCTGAAAGTTGAAGACGTGTTATGATAGTTGTATTCTTTTGAAGATTTGTGAGTGTTTTATTAATGGAAGAAGAGTAATAAGAACAACTCCCATGCACACTTTGCACATAATTAAAATATTTTCAAATTTTAGAAAGTGACATTATTATTCAAAAAGTAACTATGGTTTTTGTAAGAAATTTGCACAAACATATTTCAATCAACATCAAACGAAATGCATGATCTGATGCCGCAAAGTTTCTTATTATTTTTGAAATTAATCATCTCTTTTGCATCTTTAATTGAGATTAATAGTCTCTCTGTTCCAGTTGATGTGAATCTATTTCTTTTTTGGTACGTTCAAAAAAGAATGACCCCTTTCTAAATTTGGTAACAATTTAGCTCAAACTTACAGTTCTACCCTTAATGAGAAGCTTTTATAACCACACAAATACTCTGGCCCCCTTTTTGATTTGTTTAGGACCACAAATTCCAAAAGTCTTCATTTTTTTTTTAACTCTATGCCCAGTCAAATAGGTTCATATAAATTGGAACGAAAGAAATATATATTTTTTATTCTTTGCAAGAACTGACTTTCTTGTAAAAGAAAAAGTAAAAGACAGATTCTTTTAACGAACCTTTTTTCTTTTTCGTTAAACAAATTCTTTTAATATACTATTGGTCAAGAGATAGTGACTAGTGAGGATTTAGCCTTTAAGAGTGACCAATTGAGCAAATAATAGTAAAATTGAATTCTGAGTTTCTTTCTGTTTCGACATAAAAAAAAAGGAGAGATACATCAAGTAAATGTCAAAATCTAACATTATAGTAGTAGCAACTTTTACCAGAGATTACATCATTAAGCTACCAACACATTTTTAATATTATTTTTACAGAAAAATAAAACATTCCAAGGACACAAGTGGATTTTCAAGTGATTCATTTTCACTTGTCGGTGGCCACTTGTTTTCTCCACTCCCATCTCTTTCCTCCATCTTTCGGATCCGATCACCCAGTTCGGATCTCACTCTTCCCGGCGACTTACCCGTTTTTCTCACCGACGGGCTCCTCCCTATACCCGACCCGAATCCTCCATTCTCCGTCCTCATCGCCGGTGACCTCGATCTCCTACCAGAACATTCCCCGTTATCCTTCCTCGGACCCCGAGAATCTTTTCCGGATCTGACCCGACCTGGAGACGGGTCGGATCTTCTTGCAGGCGAGCTCCCAACATTTCTTCTCAACTCTCCCTGAAAAGAACCGTTCCGGTACTTGGCCGGCGACATCTGTCGGACTTCATTGGCATCATCTTCAGTTGTTGTATATCGTTTATCCGTTAGTGTTGTGGTAGTTGAAATCGTGTCGCTGAGGGTGGTGCTGCAGATCTCGGATACTTCTTCCGAGAGATCATGATCATGACGAGAGTGGTGGTTGAAATTAGGATTGATAGGTTTCTTCAAGATGTGATCTTTATGGGGTTTTTGTTCCATAGTATTGGGAAAATATGAGGTGGGAGAGGACTTCTTGGGTATAGTTGGAGTTTCAGAAAGCACTTCTTTGACTGTCTCTTCTTCGCTCTGTTGTGAAGAATTGGATATAGTTGGAGGTACTCTGTTGTGGTTGTCACTGCTAACACAACAACCCATTATTTTTGGTACCTAAAATAATGGATAAATTAGAGACTGTGTTACTTCATTGTTTGACAGTTGCAATGGCAGAAACAATGGGGAAAATTTTGGTGTTGTAGTTAAAGGAAGAGAGCTTGTTAATGGGAATCTGGGGTTAAAGACGAGGGGAGACGGAGAGTAGTGAGTCAATGAAGTGAGAATTCATCTTGAGGAAGAAATGGTTTCCTTTAATATAGCAGGAGGTGGGGGTGGCCCCAAAAATAAATATAAGCGAATAAAATAACTTAGGTTCGACAATTAATACTCCTACCTTCATCTTCATGTTTATTGATTAAAAAAATGATCCTATATAAGTAAAATTTGTAGATTTTAATATGATGCTACCACTATCTCATGTAGTATACAAGTCAAATTATAAAAAAAAAAAATTGAAATTTTAACTACTAAATTGGTCAAATAATGTCACGTAAAATTGAGTAGGAGTCATTTAAAAATTATAACAAAATCGCGACCCAAATAAAGTTAGTAGCTTTAAAAGGTAGTGTTACATCCACAAGTTGTTAATTATCAACCAGAAGTGCGGGAAATAAATAAAAACCTTCGTTATGAAATATGGCAATTTTTTATTCCTCCGGTGACGTCAGATGACGTGGAATGTGGCAACTAGGGGGAAGAAATTTCTAGATACAACTCACTATACCTTCAACAGATAAATGGAAAATAAAAAAAATTAGAAAAAGAAAATGATAAGTAGAAAAATAGGTGGTGGAAAATAGAACAAAGAGTTAGAAGAAATTCACAGCAGATTGAGTTTGGAGGTTCTGTATCATATTCTGATGTGTTTTTAAGTAATAAAAGTACATATAATACTTATGATAGATATCATTATTAATGTATTTATCGATTTAATGCATGAAAATTTACACATAATTAGTACTTTTATATTACTAATTCCATTTTGAGAATAATTGATTATTGTTCCATGAAATGTGTCTTATGATGAATGCTGCAATTATATTAGTGAAAGAGTAGGAGCATGTAGTTCTTTGGTCCATCACATGTATATATTACCCGGGAACATTTACATGTGAAATGTGAAACTAGTGTAATGTGTCCTTCTGACATAGTCCAAACATTAATAATTTTGACAACTAATATACCTTGTTTGTTTGGCGCTCAAATTGGTTAATTTTGTATTATAGGAGTAAGTGTATAGGAAGTCAAAAACTAATTTCTTCTCCCCCGCCATGTTGCTTTCTTCTCACATTCATTAACCTCACAAAAAGAAGAAAATAAATCTCGTGATTTTTATAAACAATAGTATGACAAAGGGAACTCAAATTTTTGAATACTAAATCTTGCCTTGGATAGGAGGATTCACGTCTTAGATCTGATCTCATCTAATAAAAACTTGCCAAAATTCATAACTCTTACACCATTATGTTGATTCATATCATGATACAAATCACGTGGCTACATATGTAAGCAGTTTTGTTCTTTGAGAAACTATAATATAACAAATCTCATCTTCTGAACCTTTAACTCTAATTCTAGATTAACAAAGCTAAAACATTTTCTTGGAATAATGATCGCTAAGCTATTCGATCAAACTCCAAAGCTTTACGTCTTGACTTTTTTTAAATGGTCTAAGTTAAAGTAAAATTCATTCATTTAATATTTATTTTATTACAATTTTTCATTTCCTGTTCGTTTTTTTTATCAAGTTGTGAAATATATAGTATTAAAATTCCAACCGCCCTTCTTGCTAGTCTCTTTATGGGATTCTTTTGGCGCCAATGAATAGACTTTTAACAACTGAAACCACCATATGAGCTTCTCATTTTTTTAAGGATTCTAATGCCTATCTAGATTCTAATCAGACTTACAGGACCAGACTCAACCAAAGTTATATTAACACGTGTATCCCTAAGTAACATGATTACACATCCCCAAACTAATCAACTATTGTTTTTCTTTCTCTCTGATAATTACAATTAATTACTATCTCATAAATAGCACGGGCTAGAAAGTTTTCGGACTGGTAATTGAAAAATAGCCGACGATTGCAAAATCATTGAAAAACATCCACTATTATGCTGCAACACAGAAAGTTCCAGCATAATATACTGGAGATCGGTGCACCTGTGTATGAACTTCCAGCATATTATGTTGGAACTCCAACACACAAAAATTTCCAGCATAATATACAGGAGAGTGGAGCACATGTGTATGAACTTCCAGCATATTATGCTGGGCCAATATATTATGCTGGAACTCCAAAATATTATGCTGGAATATTTTTCAGATTTTGAATAGTGTTTTCTGTTTTACCAAAAAAGTGTTAACCTTTTCTTAAAATGAATTAATAGAAAGATAGGGTAAATCCTAACCAAAGATAATTAACTCTAGATCGAAAAACATTAAATAGGAAAAGTTGGGAATGGTTATATTTATGAACCCGTCGAGATTATAAAAGATATCAAGTAAAGATAATGGGCTTGCATTCTCAATAATGTTATTCTACAATACGCTATAAAGAAGAACAAGAAAATATCTCGTTGACAATTGTGTACTCTATTTTTATTGATTTCATGATGGAGATTACAAGAGTTTGGAATCAATGTTTTGAACCTACTCTTGGGTTCCCTTCAGAAAAGATTCTTACAGAAGAAAAAAAGAAAAAAGTCCTCCCACTATCATTCTCTTACCCTGTATATATACCAGATGTTTCCCCTGGCCCAGTGGTCCTTAGCCAGGGTACTTTATTCAGCTATCTACACTTTAGGTCGCCCTCCCTAGACGCCTTGATGTGGACCTCGCCGTAAAGGCTTTCTGATGGTTCAATCTCGGCCACGACCGAGATGTTCGTCGTTACGGTGTCTTGCGTGCATCATCACGGCTTAATCACCTTCTCGCCGTCCCCTTCTGATGCCTTCCTCACGTAGACATATTTTGACCCATATAGTTAGTCCCTTCGCCTATTGAGGTTGCCTTTGGGCGAGCACGATGGGCGGACTTCGTCAATTCGAGAACTTTGAGAAATCTGCACGTTTTGGTTGGCGGGCGAGCACCTCTTAACGGGGTGACAATGTGACGTTTCGGAAGCTTCATCAGACCAATGTGTCAGTTGAAATGACATTAAGTTCGTCGGGTTTCATTATTGCACACGTTCATCGTATGCTACATCATATCCCGTGCCTTGCCCGTTATTTTTTGAAAAATGCGACGCTTCGTTTCTCGAACTGGTGTATTTATGTGTCTATAAATGAGAGAGTTTCTCATCCGAATATAGTGTTTCTCATATCATTCACAAGTAGATCCTAAAAGCATTTTCTCTTTTCACCTAGTTCTTCATATTTCTTATTTTTTGTCGGCAATCCCTGTGGCTATAACCCTTCTTTCCTTACGTTCACGATATGTATAATCGCCTAAAGTGATGTCTAGTACTTCTTCTAACCCTGACCTAGTTATTGGTGCTTTGATGCCAGAGAATGTCGTGTCTCCTCTCGAAGAGGGAGTGAGTTTGGCGGAGGACGAAAGTCTTCTGACGGTGGATGAGGTGGTGCCCCACCCGGGGAAGGCAAGGACTGACTTTAACAGCGCCGCCGAAAGTGATCCTGAACCCGTGCTTTCTACGATGGATGTCCGACGCTCGCGGCATTCAACGTCAAATGGAGAATCCTTGAGCATATTGAACTCGTTCCGGCGGGAGATGATATAGTACACAACACCGCCCAAGGTACTGCGCGTTCTATGTGTATCCTTTTATTATTGGGTACACACTTACCCTTCCCTCATTTGCGGCGGACTCCTGCCGCTTCTACGAGGTGTGCCCGGCTCAAATCACCCCGTACATATGCAAACTTTTCTTGATGCTCATCAAGTATGCGGAGTTAGCCGACCATGGGGTTTCGCTTCAACACTTGTTGCATCTCTTCGTCCCCAACTTTCATAGGGCCGCCATAATACATCTTCGTCACCGAGGTATCAAGAGTCTGGTGATCGGAATGTACGACCAAACCAATCGCAAATTCTGGGAGAGTTTCTTCTATGTCCGCACGGAACACATATTGTCTAACCCCGCGGGTTTTCCGGAGACGTGGAATTTTTCTCGTAGGTCTTTCTTTCCTTTTCCTTTCTCGCTATGTTGATCGGTCATTTTCATCTAGTGATCTCGTTAATTGATTGCTTTTCTTGTGTTGTTGTAACCAAGAGGTTACCCCCTCCGCAAGTTAATGATATTCGCGGGTGGATGAGCTCGGTTCTGCCTCATACTGTGGGAATACGCGCATGGACACGCTTTCACGAGAGGTTTGGGCGTAATCCTTCCGTCGGTAAGTCGCCTCGTCGTGGCCTTAGTCATTTTACCCTTCGCCATGTATTTTTCTTTGTCTTACATTTTCTTTCGGGTGTGTCCTGTTGACAGGTCGGAGAGGGGCGAGAAGAGCGAGGGCTCCCGCTCTTGCTTTTCGTCAACCGGCTCCCTCTGCTAGGCCGGTACTTGGGGCGACCGCGGATGAGAGTGCTCGGAATCGGGTTGTTTCGTAGATTGAGTCTGCGTCCAGAGCTGGTCATATCGAGGTTGCCCCTCGGTCGGACTCTTCGACCTCCATGGTTCGTTTGGCGGGTAAACCCTCTCGTGGGGTTGGCGAAGAGGCCCCGTCAAAGAGGCGGAGGATAAAGTCGGAGGAGACGTCTTTGATTGATGCGCCCTCGAGGGTTGATTCTGTCTCGGCGGCGCATGAAGCCAGGGGAGATATCGCTCTGGGATTGGAAGCAATGCCCGGTTCGGGCACGAAAAAGGCCGTTGTGGCATCAGGGCAGAGTTCGGCAGCTGCCACAATTATTCTGAGTGGACCCTCAACATCTCAGCAGGCTCGCACCTCTTCTCCGACCGGTGAGAGGTTGAAGGGCGTAGTGGTGGACGACTATGAGTCCGATGCGGACATTGACCCTGAAGATATGAGAGTGTTCGAAGAAGGCCTTACTAGGGTCGAGGTGACGGCGGATGGTCCTTCCCGTGTGCTCGAAATCCCGTCGGATCTTAACTTGCTGGAGGATACAGTGGATTTGGTGCTGCAATTCGACCTTCTATGTGTCACGACCCGAATTTCCCTCCGGTGGGTATCGTGATGGCACCTAGTCTTAGGGACTAGGTAAGCCTAGCAGTTATTGAATAACAACAATAAATAAAGGAAAACTAACGGTCTTGATATAGAATCTCAACAGAATGTACAAACTTTCCCAAAACCGGTAGTACAAGTCATAAGCTCTACGAATATTCTACAACTTCTAAGTACAACTGTTTGGAAATAAATACAACAGTGTATGAATAATAAATATGAAGAAGGTGACTCCGACGCCTGCGAATGCAGCAACAGGTTACCTTGAGTCTCCTCGGCGATCATCCACACTGCTGCTACAATATATACCTAGATCTGCACACAAAAATGTGCAGAAGTGTAGTATGAGCACACCACAGTTGTGCCCAGTAAGTATCAAGACTAACCTCGGTGGAGTAGTGACGAGGACTAGTCAAGACACCATTGGTCTACAAAATAAATAACATGAATATAGAAATGACCGAATGTTACATCTATCTAAGACGTAAGGAATAATTCACAACAATGACAATATAAAGCGGAAGGAAATTACAGAAATCAATCACGAAACAGCACAAAAATACACAGAAAGATGGACATCAAAACAAGCTGAATCGAAAGGAAACACAATACAATAGAGAACACCAATAACTTAACTCCACATCAGTTTGTTCACCTCGGGCCTTAGCCATTAAAATCTATAACTGGTAGAAATCTTTAAACATCAGTTCATATGAAAAACTTTTTGCAAATAAAATCATTGTAGTATGGAAGAGTTTACTTTGAAAACATACTTTCTCCAAAAGTAGATATAAGTATAATTAATAGAGAGAATTACGTAAAACATAGTTTCTTTCAAAATGCGAAGCTTTCCAAAGAAGCTTTTCCAATAAATGACTTCCAAATATCATTTTTGGCAAGACTAGTGCTTTCAAATATACCTTCGATGTAAAAGTCATTCAAATATAATCATTTCAAAATTATTGCTTTTTCAATAATACTTTTCAACAAAATCCCTTGATCAAAATCTCCTCAAGATTTATCCACCGGAACTCAGTCCGTAACTTAGAAATTTCCATGCAGTACAGGAGGAATATCAAATCTTGTCAATAAATGCAGTAAATAGCAAACAGAACAACGAAAATAATAATGCATAAATAAGGCACGGAATGTCCCCTCGTGCTAGATAACGTAAGCATGGCACGGAATGTCCCCTCGTGCTAAATAACATAAACACGACACGGAATGTTCCCTCGTGCTAAATAACATAAACATGGCACATAATGTTCCCTCGTGCTAACATAGCATAACATGGCACGGCATGTCCCCTCGTGCTAACATAACATAAACATGGCACGGAATGTCCCCTCGTGCTAAATAACATAAACATGGCACGACATGTCCCCTCGTGCTAACATAACATAAACATGGCACGGAATGTCCCCTCGTGCTAAATAACATAAACATGGCACGACATGTCCCCTCGTGCTAACATAACATAAACATGGAACGGAATGTCCCCTCGTGCTAAATTAACATAAACATGACACAGAATGTCCCATCGTGCTAACATAACATAAACATGGCACGGCATGTCCCCTCGTGCTAACATAACATAAACATCAAATTGGCAAAACGAATCAACATCAAGAATCATAAAGCACAATATCCCGGCAAGGGAGTCAACGACACAACAATATTATAAACAGCAATAGAGATCATACCATCCCGGCAAGGGAGTCAACAATGAAAACAATATCATTAACAGCATAAACAGTAATAGAAACCATAACATCCCGGCAAGGGAGTCAACCAGGCAAACAACATCATCAACAACGGAATAATAAGAGAAACCACACAATCCTGGCAAGGGAAACAACTATAACCAATCTCACCTAAATAGTTAATTTCACGGAATAATCTCAACTTCAACAAAGGCCCAGTAATAGGCAACATCAAGGAAATACTAATAACATAAATGTCTAACAATTAGACCTAAGTAGCACTTAAGGGAATAGTCATATAAATCACAATTTAAGACTCACGGGCATGCTTGACTCCAATGAATAGATGTTCCAACTACGGCTAGTCAACTATAAGACTAGATGACACTAACTATAGTCAATTAGGCAAGCTAGGAAGAAAATATAGCATGATGACAAGAGAAGTAGAATATTCAGTTAAGTCAAGTAAGGTCAAATATCCAACGAAGGAATCCAAAAACAAATAATTCTAATTTAAACAGGAAGAGATGAAATTAACAACCAAGGATTCAAATGTAACAATTACCAATCATACACAGGTAATATAAGAACCTACGAATCCTAAAACGCCAATCTAATTGCAACTAAGTCCGAGTACGCACTCGTCCCCTCGTATACATGGACTACAATCAACAAAGAAGACTCAATCCTAAGGGGTAGTTCCTCCACACAAGGTTAGGCAAGATACTTACCTCAAAGACGTTAACCCGGTACTCAAAAATAGACTTCTTGGGCGGAAAGACCTCCGGACGGCTCACAATCAACTAAAACAACTTCAAAATACACATACAACGTATAAGCAACTATTTTGAATAATAAAGTCTCAATCTTTACAAAATTATAAAAATCGACCTAAAAGTCGACCCCCGGGCCCGCACCTCGGAACCCTACAAATTTTACAAATTCCGATTACCCATTCTGATACGAGTTCACCCATACTAAATTTATCCAATTCCGATGTTATTTGGTCCTTCAAATCATGATTTTTCATTTTAGAACTTTTCTTTCAAAACCCACAAATTCCTCACCCCAAAACACAAATTAAATGATAAAAACAAGAACTAATTCATTAAATATATTTAATTCTAGTGGAAGAACACTTACCCATTCAATTTGTGTGAAAAATCTTTCAAAAATCGCCAAGAACCGAGCTCTAGAAGTCAAAAATATGGTAATAATGGCTTAACCCTCGTTTTTGGATATTTATATTCTGTCCAGGTATTTTGTGCATTGAGATCGCATAGAAGAAAAGATGTCACTGACCAAAACAAGCTATGAGATCGCGTAGAGACAAATACGATCGCATAGAAGAAAAGATGCCACTAACCAACATGATGTGCGATCGCGTGGAGATTAATGTGATCGCATAGAATAAAAATATGCTACTGCCAAACTATCCTATGCGATCGCGAATCTGGGGTGCGATCGCATTGAAGAAGAATTGGGGGATCATAATAGCACTATGCGATCGCGACTCTTCCTATGCGATTGCATAAAAGGAAACCATATGACAGGTTCAGCAGTTCAAAAATAGGGAAAATGTACCCGAAACCCATCTGAATCACACCCGAGACCCCGTCTAATCACATAAACAAGTCATATCACCTAGCACAGACTCACTCGAGGTTTCAAAACACATAAAATAACACTAAAACGACGAATCAAACCGGAAATCAATGAAATTCCTCAAAACTTCTTTAAACATCAAATTTTGCATTTAACGTCCGAATCACGTCAAACGAAGTCCGTTTCATACCAAACTTCACAAATAACACATATAAATCATACCAAACCTGTACCGGGCTCCGGAACCAAGATAAGGGCCCGATACTAGTGGTTTCACATGATATTTCATTTTCAAAAACCTTTATATTTTGCAAAAAATAATTTTCTTTAAAAATTCATTTCTCGGACTTGGGACCTCGGAATTCGAGTCCAGGCATATGCCCAAGTCCCATATTTTCCCACGAACCCTCCGGGACCGTCAAATCACGGGTCTGGGTCTTTTTACCAAAACGTTGACCGAAGTCAACTTTATTCAAATTTCTAACACAAAAATTATTATTTTTATCAGTTTTTCACATAAAGGATTCCCGGCTACAGGCCCCGAATGTGCACGCAAATCGAGGTGATATAGAAGGAAGTTTTCACGACCTCAGAATATAGAATTAGCTAGAAATATACGGAATGATCTTTTGGGTCATCACATTATGTTCCGCTGCCGAAAGCAGGTCTCTTCGGGAGATTAGCGACTTTGGTCTATCACGCGGTGTGATTAGGATGGCCTTGAGGGTGAGTTTCCTGTCTTTGCTTTCTTTGTTTTGTGTTTTTCGTTTTCTCTGATTCTTCCTCTTCTTTCTCTCAAGGAGGAGTTCGAGAAGAAGGACGGACCTAGTGCGGTCCATCCGCATATGCAACGAGCTCGAGGGGTTGCTCAGGGTTAAAGACGAGGAGCTTGAGGTGGGCAAGGGTGTTTCGGCGGAGTGCGAGGAACTTCAGGCGAAGGTGTCATCCTTGCGAGACGAGCTCGAGCAGAATTCCTCTAGAATTGCTAGTCTAAGTTCGGCATGGACTGAAAAGGTGACCGACTTGGAGAGGTAGGTGGTTGAGTTAGAGAGGGCCGAGGGGGCCCGGGTGGCGGCCGTGGAAAGGGCAGCGGCGCTGGAAGACACTATGCACGTCCTCAGGTCTGAGCGAGAGGCTGAGAGGGAGATGACCACGATGAGGGAAGCAAGGCTCGAAGAGCAGATCTGCGAGCTTGAGCGGGATGCCTCGAGCCTAGGTGACAAAGTGGCAGCTATTGAAGCCGAGAAGACGCAGTCGCTGGCTCAAGCCTCCCCAGAATCTGAATTTGTTGATGTCCCCCGCCACTTGTATGAGATGTGAGTCCATGTTGAGTCCAACGAGATGTATATAAGGGTCTGTGGATGGCGGGGAATGTCATTGAGACCGCTTTTGAGGATGCTCGCGTGAAGGAGCACAAGGCCGATGGGGGTGCTGAGGTTGAAGACGGGCTTTATTCTGATGACGGTGGTGCTGGCGTGGATGATAGCAGAGACACGGCAGAGTGAAGTTTTGTAGTCTTTTGACACTATGGTTTTTTGTTCTTTTCTTTGGTGTTGCTTGATGCTATTGTTTTGTTTTGTTGTTTCACCTCTCTCTTTTTTTTGAGGGGGGGGGG
>ML342037.1:14187-27801 GCA_005239505.1 Nicotiana paniculata
GAATGTTTTGGCCTATTGTAAGACGATATGCATATGTAAATTTTGAATAAAATTTTGCCTTTGACTATACGTCCCTTCCTCTCCTCTCTCTTTTCCTTTTGAGAAAGAACTTTAAACATTTTCGCGTTGAGTCCCTATCTCACTTGGGGATATGGTAGGATCAACCCTTACTTTATTCGAGCGAAGTCGAATATAAAGTAACTCGAGCGAAGTCAAACGTAAAGAAATTCGAGCGAGGTCGAACGTAAAGTAATTCGAGCGAGGTCGAACATAAAGTAATTCAAGCGAGTTCGAACGTAAAGTAGTTCGAGCGAGGTCGAACGTACAGTAATTCGAGCGAGGTCGAACGTAAAGTAATTCGAGCAAGGTCGAACGTAAAACAAAAATCGAGCGAGGTCGAACATAAAATAAATCGAGCGAGGTCGAATGTCAAGTAATTCGAGCGAGGTCGAATGTAAAGTAATTCGAGCGAGGTCGAATGTAAAATAAATCGAGCGAGGTCGAATGTCAAATAATTCGAGCGAGGTCGAATGTCAAATAATTCGAGCGAGGTCGAATGTGAAGTAATTCGAGCGAGGTCGAATTTCATTTTGGTGACTCGAGCGAGGTCGAGTTTTTTCTTTATTCGGACGAGATCGAATTTCATTTTGGCGACTCGAGCGAGGTTGAGTTTTACTTTGGCGACTCGAGCAAGGTCGAGTTTTTTCTTTAATCAGGCGAGATCGAATTTTATTTTGGCGACTCAAGCGATGTCGAGTTTTACTTTGGCGACTCGAGCGAGGTCGATTTTTTTCTTTATTCGGGCGAGATCGAATTTCATTTTGGCGAGTCGAGAAAGGTCGAGTTTTACTTTGGAGAGTCGAGCGAGGTCAAGTTTTTTCTTTATTCGGGCGAGATCGAATTTCATTTTGGCGACTCGAGCGAGGTCGAGTTTTACTTTGGCGACTCGTGGAGTAGTTTAAGAATATCGTGTGCTATTTTGATTTTTATTGGAGTCTCATGCATTGCAATTTATGCACACATCGGGGTGAGTCCCATTCCATATAGTCCCTTCATCGCTCGGCCTGGAGAGGTCCAGATGTGATTTGATGTGTATTAGTCGGGTGAGTTGGTGTTGCATCGCCAGGGCGACCACATAGGCGAGCTCTTGGTACCCACGTCCTGCCTGTGTTAGGGCGTTTTGAGCTTGCCGCATAGTCTCCTGCTTATGGAGATTTTTTCTTAATGAAGTTGGTCAGTTCTAAGCCGTTTGTCTATTATTTGCTCTATGGTATGGTGCGGGGGGTTCTTCCTGGTTTGCATGCTGCTGTAGTGAGGCATTTAGAGCCGATATGTCGGTTGGCCTTGGCTCACGTACCCGGGGGTGGGCGCCCCTGCTCTTTGTTTCATTTTTTGTAAAGGGATAGCGAGTTAGAGGTATAAGGAATCGTTTGTTACCTTCGTTGACTGGTTAGCTGATGAATGAGGGAGATTGTTCACGTTCCCTTTGCTGGTTGCGCTCTTTAGACCTGATGTCGGCTTCACATCCATCCTCGTCATTATTTGAGCTTGAGCATTCCGTGGGTGGACGGTTTTCTCCTCCCGTTAGGACCTCGAGTTCAAGTCCCGATTTGTTCCAGTCCCCGACGCGCCAAGGTAATAGTAACATAAGTTATACCATATAACGCACAGACGAAGAGCATTTTAACAGTAAGTTATACAACAAGCATCGTCCCATATAGTAAGAGGCGAAGGTGGTATGTGCGGGATGCTAACCTGGAAGTGAGATTACGGGTGCGCTCGATGTGCAATAGTCACAGCTCCACCACGGTGGCTCACTCTTGCAATGCGCCAGAGTTGCTGCCATGACGCAACGTAGGCGTTGCATATAAGCCCGGCGTAGCTCCGATTTCGCGCAAGGATTTATCTTTGGTTTGGCGGATCTAGAGGGAACTAAGGCTTTGGCTAGAAAATCCCCACGGACGACGCCAAAATGTTTTACCAAAAATGTGTTAACCTTTTCTTAAAACGAATTAATAGAAGATAGAGGGTAAATCATAATCAAAGATAATTAACTCTAGATCGAAGAACATTAAATAGGAAAAGTTGGGAATGGTTAGATTTATGAACCCCTCAAGATTATAAAAGATATCAAGTGAAGATAATTGGCTTACATTCTCAATGTTATTAATTCTACAATACGCTATAAAGAAGAATGGAAAAATGTCTTGTTGACAGCTATGTACTATATTTTTATTGATTTCATGAGGGAGATTACAAGAGTTTGGAATCAATGTTTTGAATCTACTCTTGGGTTCCTCATGGGTTCCCTTCGGAGAAGATTCTTCCGGAAGAAGAAGAGAAAAAAATCCCCCCATTTTCATTATCTTACCCTATATATATACCAGATGTTCCCTCTGGCCCATGGGTACTTAGCCAGGGTGCTTTATTCTGCTATCTATACTTTAGGTCGGCCTCCCCAGACGCCTTGGCGTGGATCTCGCCGTAAAGGCTTTCTGATGGTTCGATCTCGGTCACGGTCGAGATGCTCGTCGTTACGTTGTCTTGCGTGCATCATCACAACTTTCACCTTCTCGCCGTCTCCTTCTGATGCCTTCCTCACGTGGCCAGATTTCGATCCATATATTTTCATTCAGATTTATCTTTACATGAAAAGTTGCTAAATATCGATTACTTTTCAAACTGTAGCTATTTTTCAATTACCACTTGTAAATCTGGTTATTTTAAAATTTCACCCCATAAAATCCTTATTTCATAGAAGAATCAATATAAAACAATTGTAAGAAAGCACTTGTTCTGCAAATTTTACGTAAATTTATAATTACTGGCCATTAGGGGTAGAATTTGCGGCTTCCGCCCTGGATTGACCGAAGAAATCGGAGATCAGAGTTACAGATCAATTCTTAACTCCTAATGTAACGCATATTTTATTTTTATTTTCCCCAGCCCCAGCTCAAAAATAATAATAATAATTGTAAAATAAAGTAAAAAAGCTTGCACAATTCAACTTTTTGCTACATAGTAGCTGGTATTTGCAAACTTCAAAAGTAAATGATCGAAATTGATAATGATATGAAGACATGTTTATATCAAGGGTCCTTTTTGTCTGACAAAGAGTTGACAGCAAGTTTTCGGGAGGTAAAGACTGAAATAATAATATAAGTGCTATATCTGGAATAGGGAGAAAATTCTCCTTTTTTTCTTACTAGTCAGGGAAAGTTACATTAGCTTAGAAGTACATTATGAAATGATTAATTATCTTAGTGAGAATGGTGTAATCTTATATCATCTTTATTAATTAGGTAGAAATACATTATAGTAGTTAGTATGATCAATGAGTTAATTTGAGAATAATACTAAGTTATATAATCAGCGAATATTTTCAAGCATTTTAAAACGTCATAAAATAGTATTATTACTTATTTTGAAATGGAAGGAATAGCATGTAAGAAATTAATCTACGATTGGATAACAAAGTTATTTTGGATGAAAGAGCATATTACACAGAAACCTTTTTTTTTTTTAAATATTCTACGATACCAGAATTTCCAGAGATATTTCTAAAGTTGCTTCTCTAAATCTGGAAGGGAAAAAAAGACGGTAAGTACTGTGTCGTGTTTCCTAATTCCTAATTCTATTGTACAATTATTACACGCACCGAATTTACCCCAATAATTATTAAGTTCAAGAAAGTTGATCGATAAAATATAAAGTGATCAAAGTGAGTAAATAATAGTCAAATTAGTTCCACTCTCATCACTTATAAAATTATTTGTTACTCTGTTGCTAGGTGCAAGAAGACTTGGTATTGTAAAAGTTGTACGGGGCGTCCTATTTAGGCGCCCCTTTTTAATCTGTAGCTACTTTGTTTTTATGTTTGTATCTATACCTTTTTTTTTATTTTTTATTAAAAGCCTTTTGAAAAGATAATTTTACCCTTTTTATTAAAAGACTACTTTCTCTTCAAGTAAACCCCAATCATCTACTTTGCAAATACTCTCTCTCTCTCTCTCCCGTTCTTCGCTTTTACGAAATCAAAACGGTTATCGTCATTATTTTTTGATTTTTCAACTGTTTGTTCGCCAATAATATTACGTATAATCACAGGTACATTGCAGTAACTTTACGATTTAAGTTCTGGGTTTTGTTTGTTTTTGTGATAGTCATGTTCTATAGGGTTTTGTTTGTTTTTGTGATATTCATGTTCAATAGTTTGTTAGGGTTTAGTTCTATAGTGATTTTTGTCATGTATACCTTAATTTAATGGAGCTGATATTTTTTGTTTTTTGTGTTTAATTATTGGTGTTAAATTTGTGTTTTGCTAAAATTTTTTGTTTTGTAACTGGTTAACTTCAGCATTTTAGCAGGTGTTGTTTTGTTTTATTTTTTGGTTAGTAGCTGATGTTTTTTGTTTTGTTTTGGTGCACTTCAGCATATTGGGAGCTTAAGTTTTTGTTTTGTTTTGGTGATATGCTGAAGTTTTTGAACGTGTGTGTCTGTTTTGTGTTTTGTAATTGGTGAACTTCAACTTGTTTTTGTTTAGGAGCTGAAATTTTTTCTTTGTTTTAGTGAAACTTCAGCATATTGGGAGCTGAAGTTTTTGTTTTGTTTTGGTGACCCTTCAACATATTGGGAGCTGACGTTTTTTGTTTTGTTTTGGTGAACTTCAGCATATTGGGAGCTTAAGTTTTTTTATTTTGTTTTGGTGATATGCTGAAGTTTTTGAACGTGTGTGTCTGTTTTTGTATTTGGTAACTGGTGAACTTCAACTTGTTTTTGTTTAGGAGCTGAAGTTTTTCCTTTGTTTTGGTGAAACTTCAGCATATTGGGAGCTGAAGTTTTTGTTTTGTTTTGGTGACACTTCAACATATTGGGAGCTGACGTTTTTTGTTTTGTTTTGGTGAACTTCAGCATATTGGGAGCTTAAGTTTTTGTTTTTGTTTTGGTGATATGCTGAAGATTTTGAACGTGTGTGTCTGTTTTTAATGACCTTTCTATAAATTCTTTAGTTAGGGAGCTGAAGTTTTGTTTTGTGTTTTTTGTTATAATTTTTTGAAAGTGGGAGCTGAAGTTTTTTATTTTTTGTGTTTAATTATTGGTGTTATATTTTTATGAAAGTGGGAGCTGATGTTTTGTGTTTTGTAACTTCAGCTTGTTTTTGTTTAGGAGCTAAAATTTGTCTTTTGTTTGGTGAAACTTCAGCACATAGGGAGCTGAAATTTTTGTTTTGTTTTGGTGATCCTTCAACATATTGGGAGCTGACGTTTTTTGTTTTGTTTTAGTGAACTTAGCATATTTGGGAGCTTAAGTTTTTTTGTTTTGTTTTGGTGATATGCTGAAGTTTTTGAACGTGTGTCTGTTTTGTGTTTTGTAACTGGTGAACTTCAGCTTGTTTTTATTTAGGAGTTGAAGTTTTTCCTTTGTTTTGGTGAAACTTCAGCATATTAGGAGCTGGAGTTTTTTGTTTTTTTTGTTTTGGTAACCCTTCAACATATGGGGAGCTGACGTTTTTTGTTTTGTTTTATTCAACTTCAGCATATTGGGAGCTTAAGTTTTTGTTTTGTTTTGGTGATATGCTGATGTTTTTGAACGTATGTGTCTGTTTTTAATGAACATTCTATAAATTCATTAGTTAGGCAGCTGAAGTTTTGTTTTGTGTTTTTTGATATATTTTTTTGAAAGTGGGAGTTGAAGTTTTTTATTTTTTGTGTTTAATTATTGGTGTTATATTTTTATGAGTGGGAGCTGAAGTTTTGTGTTTTGTAACTGGTGAACTTCAGCTTGTTTTTGTTTAGTAGCTGAAGTTTGTGCTTTGTTTTGGTGAAATTTCAGCATATAGGGAGCTGAAGTGCTTAGAAAATGAACTAAACAATTTTGGAAAA
This sequence comes from Nicotiana paniculata, assembly GCA_005239505.1. Lineage (NCBI taxonomy): Eukaryota > Viridiplantae > Streptophyta > Magnoliopsida > Solanales > Solanaceae > Nicotiana > Nicotiana paniculata. Next base: position 20,070 of record ML342037.1, read on the forward strand.
ACTCATCAAAAAACTATAAAAAGCAGGACATAACTTAAGCATATTATTAGTGCTTTAGTTTAGCAAATAAAAGCACCTTCAGCAAAAACTTATTAGAATTAAGTATATTTTAGAAAAAAATCTTAATTAACGGAAAACTTCAGCATGTTATGCAGTACAAAACTTCGTCATTGAAAATCTCAGGTCTCATCATTACGAAAACTAATTTGTATCATGAAGACCAATCAGATTCGAAAACTGAATTTGCAATACTTACAATTTGAATTTTTGACTTTGAGTCTGGTTCAAATTTTTGGTTTGGGAGAGTAGATCTGAGAAGAGATGGAGTGATGGAGGCGGGTCGGTGAAGTGTTTTGTGCGTGATGCATCGTAAAGTGTTTTTATATGTTTTGTCAGTGGTATGATGGTCATATTAGTATGGATTTTTTTTTAGCTGGCTAACAAATCAATAATTTATAAAAATAAGGTATAGGTTAAAATATAGCTGCTATATAGGGTATGACTGCAAATTGTCCCTTGGTATTGCCAAATTAGGTCGTCATTCAAGAACCAAACGCCACTTTTAGGCCCAGCCCATCAGTTTCTACTTTTCATGAGTTTGAGTAGTCCACATTTATGGGCTCAAATGAAGTGGCCAATTGGTGCAGGCCGAAATCTGGTTAAGCCTTATGAATGTTAGGCAACAGAAGTCCGACTGTTGATATAAAGATCCCTCGTAAAAATAGTACGGGCTATCCAGTTTTTGGATTGGTCATTTAAAAATAGTAAACATTTATCAAGTCATTAAAAAATAGTTACTATTTTGCTACAATGGAGACCAGTCCAACATAATATACTGGAGTTCGGTGCACTAGTGTATGAACTTCCAGTATATTATGCTGGAACTCCAACACATGGAACGTTCCAGCATAATATACTGTAGATTCGAGCACCTATGTATGAACTTCCAGTATATTATGCTGGACCGATATACTTTGCTGGAACTCTAGTATATTATGCTGGAGTATTTTTCGGATTTTGAACAGCGTTTTCGCTCAGAGTTTTCTTTATATGAAAAGTGGCTAAATTTCGATTACTTTTGAAACAATGGCTATTTCTAATTGACCACTTGGAAATTTGACTATTTTTGAATTTCTCCCCGATCCCTTTACTAAAATATTTTCGAAAAAATTAACAGATAATTGGTCCTTCTTTTTGGTTCTTATTCACTAGTTAAGTAATAATAATATAGCTTTTTTCTTTAAAGTGTTGTGGCCGATTGAAATTCTGAAATTTGAGATATAATTATTATTATTGTTGTTTTTATCAATTAAAACTTTAAGTCAATAATATAAAATGGAACTTTCACGGTGCATCAAAACTTAACACAAATCAATCAACAAAAAAAGAAAGAAGAGAAGCGGACCATTGTCCTAGCGGTGCAGTAACAACAACAATAACAAACATCACCCAGTATAATCTCATAAATAAGGTATTGTCCTAGCGATGCACATGATATATTAATATGATCTACAATAAGTGTACATCAGGCAGAGATATTTGCTCAATCGTCTAATCTAAAGAAGAAAACCACTAGCTCACTCAAAGATATTAATCCACTAAACGATACTATCATTATTTAATTTTCGTATCGTAATTCTCACTTTAGTTATAACTTGTTCGCAATCAAAGGATTCCAAATACCTTTATCTATTCATGTAGGTGTTGCAAACCCAAAATAGCAACTACTCTGAATTTTTAGCTATAATTAATTAACCAACGACTCCAATATTACATGTGTACCGAATACCATTTGTTATGTACCAAAGAAAAGTATTGTTCGCTTGTTATTTACACAAATTCAATAACCTAAGATATAGGTCTTGGCAGAGGTGTGCATTCGATTTATCGAATCGATTTTGACTCTTATCGATAATTACTTATCGATTATTGATTTGTACATATGCTTATCGTTATTATTTCAACAAGATTTTGATTTTTTCGATTTTTGGGGCTTATCGATTCGGTTATCGATTACACCAATAAAAAATTTTGCGGGATTCCACGGAAAGTATATCGCTATAAGCACGCCTAACTAATATGGACAAAAAGAAGCTAAAATAAGACAAACATCGTTTATAACATAAAAATTGTGTCAACAAGCACATGCAGCAATTTATTTGGAGGAGGTGGGTTCGAGAAGAAAAGCCATGTACTATTATATGGTGTAATTCTAGATCTCATTCGTATTCCAGTGGTTTGGGCTTAGATGTGGCCTTTCATTCCTTAGGGACATATTCAACTTTAAGGCATTTCGTTACACTTTAATCACCCTCGTGAAGAGGCGCACTCCGATACCATTGATGTCCAATAGCTTTTATAGTAATGGCAAAGAAACTAAAGTAAGGGAACAAATGTATGCCACCAACACTCTAACCGTATAAAAAAAAAATTCTTCTGTTCACCGAAACAAAAAAAGTGAGTACACCGAAAAAATTATTTTATTAAATAATTTTGTATTGTAATCCCATGCCATTCGCTTACGTTGTTCTATTACCTTTGCTATAGTTTTTTGCTTCCTTTTTACTGTTTATTGAGCCGATGGTCTATCGAAAATAACATCTCTACCTCACACAAGATAGTGGTCAGGTATGGGTACACATTTATCCTCCCTAAACACTACTTTTGTTAATATTATTATACTGGGATGTTGGTGATGTATTATATCCCCACATTATAAGATTAGTATAATTTGTTTGCAAATCAAACGATATCCTAAAAACACAAATAAAGGCAGAAATATAATAACATAAAAGTAGATAAACCCACCTTGATTCTTCAGTCTGAATGTGATTTCAGTATCTCCGATCATCGATACCAGTAATGGTCATTCCTTTTGAAGAAATCGCCAAGCAAACTCCTCCATTATTCTTGTCAATCCACATTTCCTGCAGTTATCCAATTTTTTTCATTTGAAATAATCAAAACGCAAACCCATAAAAATGAATAAAGAACACATTAATTTAAACAAACAAACCTTTGTGCCACCATCAAAAGAATTGGTCTTGAAAAGCCTAACAAAGATATTCTTTTTATGCATTTCGGCAACGTTCATGCCCAGTACCTCCTCAAGTAAATATCTATAATTTGACGTCAAAAGCGGTGCTGAAGAATAGGTAGAGGAAATAATAGGGTTAGAGACTTAGGGTAAAGGAAAATGCATTATAGAATAAGAGTATATTTGTCTTTTTAGTATATCTTATTAGTTTATCGATAAATCGATAACCGAAGAGGACAAAATCAAATCGAAATCGATAACTCGACAAGCAAAATTTCGAAATCGAAATTGATAAACCGATAATAAATAATCGATTTGATTTATCAATAAACCGATTCGAGTGCACACCCCTAAGGCTTGCACACGATAATTTTGTTTTCACTAAAATTACAGGTACGTGGTATATGTGTTCTTACGTTTATTAATTAGTAATGAATGCTTAAATGTTTGTATGTTCAAACACTATGTCTGATTTTTTATTTTTTTGTGTGCGGGTTGCGGCACACACTTTTGTTCAACACTAGGCACGTGGTAGTATTTGGTGTATGTATATCAAACACCATTTGTTTTGTATAAAAAATAATTATTGTTCGCGCTAATTATTTACCGAAACTAATAATCTGACTATATTTTGCACATGATAAATCTCTATTATTAAAAGTATAGTAAATTGTATGTATTCTTACGTCTACTATTTATCTTTATTTATAGTTACACTATAGATATGATTCAAACACTAAATGACTTTTACATACTTGTTATAGAAATAAATATGCAACTATTGTGAAGTAGTTGACATAATTAATATACCAACCACCCCAATATATGTACACCAAATACCATTTGTTCTAGATTATTTTCTATAATTAATAATATTTCGAGGAAAGTAGTTTTATTGTTACCTTTCCATTAAAAAGTTGAGAGAGATGGAGTGATATGATTATGTCAAATGAGTAGAGAGATTTGGGAAAAAACGCATGCCCCTATTAGCAGCAACACTACTATCATTAGTCTTTCTTTACTCATCACTGTCTTCCAAATTTATAAATTATTTTTCTATTTTTCCCCTTTCTCAGATTTAATGGGATTTTATAGTCCTTTTAATTTCTTTTCCAATGATGTAGTAATATTCATACAAACTGGTTACGTGAAGATAAGATAAAAGAGTAATTGGTTGTTATGTGAAATAAATAATTGAAAACTAATGTTGATATTTTTGTGAATTGTCTTACACGACCTTTGCCAAAATCTTGAAAGGGAAGGAACACGTATGAAGACTGTTGAGCTTTTTCATCGAAAGAGCTGTATATGAACTGTAATTTTTGGGTTGAGAATTTAGTTTTGCAAATTAACTTATAAAACAGCAGTATAAATAAAATTACATTATCAGTGTATATTAATTGTTGTAATAGGTAGCACGTCTTATTTTCAGATTATTTGTATCACTTTTTATGAATAATTATGCGTTGTTATCTTTTAGGTGTTTTTATATGATGTAATAGTGCAGTTTTTTTTATATTTATCTATCTATCTATCTATATTATATTAAAAGCACGAAGGCGCTTACCGAAACGTCATTCGCCTTTTTTACCTTTTAAAATAGAATTCACATTGGACAAAATAGTCATTTGATTATTCTCCTAATATTTAAAAATATTCATTTAACTAATTTCCTACTATTTAGGAATAGTTGTTTAATTAATACCCTACTATTTAGGAATAATAATCATTTAATTATCTAAGTCTAAGCTAAGTAAAAGAAAAATATATTTCCAAACAGGAATCAAAATAGTTTTCGATTATACCTTATTAAGAAGGAAATTCTAATTTTTGTTATGGGAAACTTTTCGGCAAATTTGCTGATTGTCAAACAAAAGTAGGAACTTTTCGTTTTGAATTGTAGAAAAACTTTTTGGCAAAATTTCCGATTATCAAACAAAAGTATTAGGAACTTTTCTTTTACCCCTTTTTATTTACATTTTGGATTTGGATTGTTGAAATGATATGTTTCTACTTTAAACACAATTTAATTTCTTCTTGTAAAGTGGCAAGTTCGTTTAATTTCAAGTAAGAAAATAACTATTCTTAGATCTCAATAAAATTATTTTTAATGCGAATTTATTTTCAAAACAAAGAATATTATAACTAAATTAATTATTTATGGATGAACACATTATTGTAATGGTTACATTTTCTCTCACCCCTCAATTATGTACGATTTCTTCAAAAAAAATATACATCTAAAATAATAAAACTATTTTATAATGAATAATAGGTCAAACTAAAGTATATTTCTTGAGTGAAAATTGAAGTTGGACATAAAATTGTGATATCTAAAAAAATAGTATATGAAGTTAAGTTGGAAAAAGGTATTTGAAAATCATGTTTACTTTTTAAAGTTGTTTCCTAAAATTTTTTAAAGGCTTTAAGACGGACTGAAATACTGTTGTGAGCAATGTTAATATAAATTTCTTTCTGTATGGAATTAGCTAAACATAATCAACATTCTTTACATTAAGGAACTTACACTAATTTCTTCAATTTTTATTTTATAATTTAAGATACTTTTTAAATAATATTAATGTGATTTTAAGAAGTTTTTATTCATGACATGAGATACACGTTTAGCGCATGTACAAAGCCCCTTAGAAATTATGTTCGTCTTTTTTACCCTTTAAGATAGAGTTCACATTGAAAAAAATAGTCATTATTATTTTTTTATTTCTCTAATATTGAAGCCATTTAAAAACTAAAATTTTAACTATTAAATCTTTCTTTATTTAAATTATGTAAGAACTACTAGTATTTAAGAATTTAAATCTTTCCATAACCATAATATTCATAACATATTGTAGAAGAAGGACTCATGATTGGTCGTTTCATGAGTTCTTCAGAAGTCCTTGTTTTCATAAAAAAAAAAAGAATTATTTCAAAGAGAAATATAAATAATTCATATTCTTTTATTTTCTCATTATAATAAAAAAAATTAAAATTGGATAACCAAAGAGGGATGGAAAAAGTAATAAATACTCTATGCTACAATAAAGAAAGGTTTAATTTGAGCACCAAAGTTAGCCACCAAACATCTTTTTGTTAATATTTAATACGATTTTTAAATCTTTTATACTCATTAAGATAGTGTATACGTGCGCGTATAGTAAAACTAGCCGTATTAGAAGTTAAACTCCTGACCACTAATCATCAGAATCATGTGCAGTGGGATATAGGAGGAGAAAATGATAGCTTAACCATATCTATCCTCCAAAAAGTGGACTCCTCTTACCTCCCCAAGAAACAGAAATAGTGAACTACACATTTTATTTTCCCCTTTTTGGGTGCTAATAACCAATTTTTGCTGATATTATACGTGATTGACTGAGAAGTAGATAAAGAACCTAAACAGTTAGTTAATTACTATTGGGTTGTTTGGGTTAAAAAGAAAAAACACTTCCATGCTTGGTGAAAATGACGACTTCACGTTACTTGTCACTGATCACCATTTTTAACCGTCAGATTCGACCTTAAAGTTTTGTCTTTTTTTTTGTTTGAAAACTAGATATTTCAAAAATTATTTAGACATAATTACATTTTGTATATGGTCGAAATCGGAGAGCTTGCCCGAGCTCGAGTTCGGGAGTAAGAATCAAGTCTGGCCGGAATGTGCGCACCTCGGGAAGCAAATCGAGGGCCTGAGGCGGTCTACCTCGAGACAGTACAATTTCGATGATACTTAAGAAAAAACGGGAATCTCTCAAGGACACGTGGATCAGAGCGTAAGCTGTGGGATAAGATTTGTACGAGTCAGTGCAAGTCCGTACTAGGTTGTTATGCAGCTGTACCAATAGAATTCTTTATCATAATTAGAAATGTACCATATTAGGATTTTCCCTTCCTATATAAAGGGGACCCCATTCATTTGTAAGGATCATCATATTCACCGCAATAAAACATTCTATCATGCTTTTCTCGTTTACTGTGCTCAATAATTGTTCTTCAGCTTTATTGCTCTTAATTTATTGTTCATACTTTATTGTTCTTAGACCCCCGAGGCTATCGAACTCGAGGTCCCTATTCCTTTGACAACACTGGTTTGGTTCATCATTTCTTCTCATTCATACTTAATATTTCTTGTTTATTTACTAGTATTGGAATAAATCACATATTTTTAGAACCACAAATCAAGTATAATTGTTATAACTATTTTCGAGGTAAACAGTTTGGCGCCCACCGTGGGGCTAAAGATAATAGTGATTATTTTAGTGCTAGTTTTCTGATAACACACGTTATTCTTCACACGTTTTCTTGTCCAAGATTCTTTGATTTCAGGACTAAAATATGTCTAACTCAGCAAATGCACCAGTACATGGAAACGACGGCCTTGGATTCCATGGAGAAAATAATACAACAGCTTCGGGGACCGGTGTGCTACCGCTTAACCCTGGGGTAGCACCGGCACCAAACTCTGTCGACATTGGTTCACACGTTGCTTTGCACATCGACTTGGGCACTGATATTGAAGGAAGTGTATGCGGAGGCGACCAACCTGACGCACAAAGGACACAGGCTCGAGAAGAAATAGAAGTCAGTCTATATGTAATTTTTGAAATATTGCAAGCACAACAAGTTGCTATCGCTGTGAACAACTATTTTTTGACCACACCCAAATTCTATTCTATTTTCGATGTAAATATTAAT
>ML342038.1:0-45776 GCA_005239505.1 Nicotiana paniculata
TATGACCCATTGTTTAGTCCATCTTGACCCAGCCCATCTTAGCCCAAGTACACTTTGGGTTGGGTTGGGTTGGGCAATAACCTATTTATTGACCTAACCCATCTTGACCCGCCCATTTACCACCCCTACTCCTACCCAACCTCCTCTCCGAGAAATAGTGCCCATCCTTCTATTATTGCTAGGGGGTGTCAAACGGACAAGTCAAGTCAAATGTGGGCAGGTAATGGATACAAGATTCAATCCAATTCATATTTAATAGAGATAGAAAATGGTTAGCCGACAGATGATGATATGAATATCACCATAGATTCGTGTTTTCTCTTCCCGAGGGAACGAAACTAGCACTATAATGCCAAGTCAATTCATGACTTCTTACATATGATCAATTTTGGGAGAATTCCTAGTCTCCAAAATTTAAGGAACCTCATATTTGGTCTTTGCAAATATAAAAGTTATCCATTTTTTAAATGAATAATATAGATCTTATCCATATTTGATCTATTTTTAAAAAATTATCTAATTTATTTTTTAATGAATAATATGGATGGATAACTGTTTATTTTATCCATTTAGCCACCACTAATGATTGCCCTATCATGTACTTTAATCTATTATCTTTATTATGAAAAGTTTATTGTAATAATAAATGAAAAATAGATTTGAATCGTGTCCCCTGTAGGTGTAAAACAAAGTATATTTTTTCTTTATTATAAAAGTGTTTCGAAGTATATTTTTTTATCAAAAGTACTTTGCTAAAAAGTGATTCTGGGGAGAAGCTATTTTTTTCTGTTTCTCAAAAACTGCTTCTGCTTCTATTCAAAAGCACTTTTTTCCCCTTCAAAAAGCTTAGCCAAACACTTGGAAAAAAAGTACTTTGGACAAAAAAACACTTTTGGCCGAGAAAAAAAGCTTGGCCAGGCTTGAAATTGTATCAATTTAATCTTGGTTCGAGTATGGTTCCATGTTTGTCGCCGTCATCACTCCTATACATACAAGACGAACATAAAATTTTAATTGAAAATTTGTCTAAACCAACGACAGAAGTGTACCCATGATAATCAAAATATGAGAAAGTGAAAAGCCACATAATCCTCGCACTTCACTGATTCCATGTTTTAACGTTTATTTTTGAATTTTTGCTGTTTGCAGCTGACACTTAGTAAACGGGAAAATTAAAGTAACCATAGTGTGGTGCCAATTAACATTTCGAAACATACAACTAAAAATCATACCAAATTCGCATTGAGAAGTCTGTGAAGCAGATGGTATCACTCAGAAAAGGAAGAGACATGATTTGAATGTTCTCACATGTCTGCAACTTCTGAATTTGCTGCACCCAAAAACATAACATGTAAAATCAAAAGGGAGAATTGATAAGCAACTAAGCATACATTCTAAATTAGAATGATTAAGAACGAATTATATTTCCGTTACACTGATGACAATTTATGATGAGGGATATAACCATCATCAGAGTACGAGCGAAGTGCAGTTACTTGCATTTCTAACAAAAGTACAGAACCATTTGAGCAGCAAATATGAAGATACACAAACTTGATTCTACCTTTATTTTATAACCATGAGAAAGGATCATACTAATTCAGCCTCTTCCTTGCCATAGTCATACACTATCTCAATCTGCATCAAGAACATATGAATTAGGGCCATTGTGATAGTATCACAAGAATACAAGACATTGGGTGGATGTGGCACCTAGTACATGTCTATTAACAAATATATGGTAGCAACTCAAGCATGAAGGGGCAATATAGAAGTACCAATACGAAATCCCAATGCTTATTCTATATAATTGCCATACAAGTACGAAGAAACACATGAGTGTATCATGAGAAATTGATATGAAATGCAGTAAGCATTGTGGCAGGATACTCAATCAATTTTCTAAAAGATATATTTTCGTGATACACAAGTAACTGAGTTTTGGCAATTAATATAAAGCACAAACTTGAAATGGAGTTGTTATTGCTTAGTGTTGTTACTTTTCTCTCTATTTCTGGTTATTACGTTGCTGGTGTTATTTTTCTGGATTCTTTTGTTGTTACTGCTACACTATCTCGTTCCATCTTGTTGTGCTGAGGTCTATCGGAAACAGCCTCTCTATTCCCCGGAGCAGGGGTAAGGTCTGCGTACACACTACCCTCCCCAGACTCTACTTGTGAGATTTCACTGGGCTGTTGTTGTTGAAACTTGAAATGGAGAAAGTAAATTCATGAACAATCCCCTTTCACGATCAACTATAAGCGTCAGACAATCTATGTTGCTCGGACTCTCCGATAGTGCTGTCGTACCCGTGTCAGATCCTCCAAATATGCACTAAATTTGGAGGATCCGACATACACCCAACAACATTTTTGAAGAGTCCAAACAACGTAGCAGGAAATATACTGACACCTCTGTCATCTTCTTTAGTTGATTCTTTTCTTTGTCCCCTTGAATTCTATTGACAGTCATCACTGGTATACCAGTTAGAGAATGACATCATTAAAATGCAAGAGTGACAAAGAAAAAGGTTAAGTTACCGAGGTTATAACAAACAAGGTCCTTAGTAACTAAGGGCTCGTTTGGTACGAGGGATAAGGGTATTAATCCCGAGATTAAATTTGAGATGAGTTTAACCCACATTTGGTTGGGATAAAATCGCGGTATAACTAAACCTCCAATTAGTTATCCCAGGATTGTAGTGTTATTGGGATAACTAATCCTGGGATAACTTGTTTCCCAACTGAACGACCCCTAAAAGTCCGCATAACATCATGCCTACTCCCATAAACAAAATATTGAAATCCTACAACAACCTTCACAGTTGATGCATGAACCTAGAAAAGTGAAGCTACAATATAGATGGTACACATGATGAGCAAATAAATAGCCAATCACTCAACTTCAACACGAACCATGGCAAGAAAGAAAATAAAAAAGACGTCGATGTATTGTTGGTGTCCCTATTCAGCTCACAGTACTAAACAGAAGTAAAAAAAATATGGTATTGGTAGAAATTTACAAGGAGGATAGCAGGAAAGAACTCAAGTAACCCTTAAAATAAGTGAGAGAGGGTGCACAATGCAAATAAACTTCCAAACAAATTACCCCTTCTGGCGGTACAGGGTTTCTGTTGAACTTGGAGCCACCAGGAGCCCATGGAACTGCTCATCAAAGCAAAGAAGAACAAGATACTGTTAGAAGTCCAGAATAGTAGTAAGAGTTGCTAAGATAGTTTTTCTCTGTCCTATTTTACTTGATAAAAAAAGAAAAATTTCTGTCCAAGATAGTCGAAACTAAAATGTCCACTGAGTGTCAGCAAGTTAAAGTTACTTTTTTTAGTTAAAAGACCATTTGGATTGGCTTTAAAAAGTGGCATTTCAGCAGAAATAGCTTTTAAGCCAAAAAACAATAAGTTGGGATTGCCCAGCTTATTGCTTTTGCCATGTTTTAAGCACCTTTTAACTTATTCTAAGCACATTTTAACTTTGCCAAACACAGAAAAGAGCTTAAAAGCTGATTTGACCAACTTAAAAGCCCATCCAAACACCCTAACACAACATCATATCACTTTATGCTTCTCTTCCTTTAGTATCGATGCACTAATAGTGTTTAAACATATTTTTACGGCTGTTCACAAGGAACATTGTACTAAGGAAGAAAATCAGATAGTCCATCAAGGAAAAGTACAATGCAGGCAAGACAAGAATTTAGGAAATCCCCAATTAGCTAGTATCTTATAAGCAGAAATCTTAGAAACCATCGACTTCCAAACGTATAAGTTTCTGCCGGAAATATAGTATTGGTTACAAAATATTGCAGTCCTTTCCTCATAATTTAGTAAAGTTATCCTCCCAGGGAACAAACATCAACGACCTCCAACTGTTGGAAGCATGTCACATAAAAAGGGCAACCAAGCAGATCTGGACACAATCCTATGCAAGCACTAATTTAAGTAAATGATTTGAGTTGAAAACTTATTCCTCATACACTAGGGTCTCGGATGACTTCTTTATTTTTTGTTTGAAATTTCCAACATATGAACAAAATCCAACTTGTCACATGAATTAAGAGCTCGCGAAGAAATTTACCAATGTAGGGATCAGGGTGCCGCCACTTATTATAGCTAGCTTCACCATCAGCTATAAGTCTATCAATAGTTTCAACATCTTCCTGGATGTCAACAGAGTGAAACAAAAGAATATCAAGTGTGATCAGAAAAGTACATTCCTTCAGTTGCACTAATGAATGCTGCTCCTGCTTATCCCTTGCCCGTGAAATCAGATAATACTAAGACAAGCAAGTAGATTCATTTCTTTCCGTCCTGGAAAATATTTTCTTTCATTATAAAAGTTTCTGAATGAATACTTGAAAATAGTAAAACTAAAGCATTCCTTTCATTATAAAAGTTTCTGAATGAATACTTGAAAATAGTAAAACTAAAGCAGATGATCGATTTCTTTTCGTTATGTCAATTTCACGTGGAGAAGTCACTTAATATAACAATAAGGACATATAACTTTTTGCCTTTTCATTAAGTAAAAAGAAGCTATAGACCTTAATCCCTAATTGAGCTGAAGGCAGTTCCTTACAACCAAAACCCAGTATTTTTTACCATACAAACGCATAAAAAGAGAACACATGGACAGGGCACTTTATATGACAATAAGGACATAAGTGTATTTGATAGAAGCAAGATATTCTCATTTTCTACTGATTTATTACCAGAAAATATTTTCCACCAATAGCAGAAAATGACTTTCACGGAACATTTCCCTTCATGAATATCCCAACTCTCCATATCACTTGTTTCAAACAACAGTAAGACATTTTTGTAATCTTTAATACTCAAGAAATTCAGCAAAACACTCCTCGAACTCTTCTCGTTCACCTTGTATGAATATCAAATGGCACTTACTTTGAGAATCAACTGTCAACTTACTTCATAGTTTATACCCAACCAAACCCCGAAAAATGACGCCGAAGATGATTTTTCAAGGTAAACATTTGACTCCATTCCAAATTCCATAGGTCCTTCTTTCTTCTTTTGATATGTAAAAAATTAAAGATATAGACCTTACTTCCTACAATGAGCTTAAACAAATTTGTTTCTACCAAAAAAATTATAACTTTTGGCATATAAATGCCTAAAAATGGTAGAATAAAAAATGTCAAAAATCATAAAACATCAATTTACTGGAAAAATAAATTTAAAAAAAAAAATGAAGGAGAATGAGGTCAAACCACGTGTTTGTTGGCCTCGAACCTCTCCCTGAGCGCATCGGCCTGAAACCAAAAAAAAAAAAAAACAGACGAAATTAACGCTTTAATTAGAGATGCGACGATATGAAGAAATGTGGAGATCGAATCAATGGTAGAGATTACATCAGAATAAAAGAGATGACGATGAACGGCCCAATTTAGAGTGTCTCTGAGAGCACGCCTGTAGAGGATCCGAACTCTCTCCTTCTGCGCTGCTCTTCTTCCTACGTACCACGCTGATGATACTCCGCTCATCGCTTCTCTCTCTCTCCTAAATCTCCCTGTTCACAGTCTGCTCTCTGTTTCTTCTCTTTGCTTTGAATTTCCCCAAATCATGTAAGCTTGGGCTTACGACATCGTTTGTTTGTTTGTTTTTTTTTTTTTTTTAAGTTTTCATAAATGAGAGTCAATTTTGATTAAAAAACAAAATTTTGCCTTTTCTATGTGTTTTGTTAAAATATTGTTTATTCATATTAGAATCAACCATTAATGCTTGCGTCAAGGTAAGTTGTCTATATTATATTCCTAAAAGTGTGGTCCTTTTTCGGACCCTAAGTGAATGCGGGATGCTTTTTGCATCGGATTGTCCATACTTTATTCAAATTAGAATTACACGCCTGTCACAATTTATGTGAGTTTAAAAGAAAGAAAAAGTTTTGAATCTTATGGTTGAAATAAACCATAGATTATCTCATTAAGGATGAAATTGAAAGTTTAAAGTTAAGTTATTTCTGAATATAGAAAGGTATAATTCTTTTTGCCGCAAACTCAAAAGGAAAGAGTAACACATAAAACGGAGATAAAAGGAGCACCGTTGAGACATGACATTAGATGAGTTAGCTTTAGTTTAACTGTTGGCCAAATACATAGACAACCCATTAAACTTGGCCCAATTTTTCATTTTGGCACTCTAACTGAGCCTTGTCCCATTTTGGCCCTCCAACCCCATTTCTTATGTTCCACTTTAACACAAAAGCTGAAACCAGTCAAAAAAAATATAGCACGTATATACACACAAATCTGAGGTGTAATAATATCCAATTAAATATTGCCACCTGATTTTTTCATCCATGTCAAACGGGTCTACCCTAATATAACCGAACCCAACCCACTTTAATGGGCAAATTAAGACCGCTTCACTTTGACAAAAGCCCTACCCGACTAAATTAAGGCTCCCTATTATGTGACTAACGCTCCTGAACCCTAATCCAACATGATGAACTCATCGATTTTTTATGGTTTCTTCATCATCTGAAGACGAGAATGACATTTTCACCAACTATTTCTTCATATTATCAACATTCGAGACTGATTTAAAGAGTACTTTTGATTGTTGCTGGCCTTAGAAGTAGCGAAGGTGGTGGTTTTTTGTACTGGTATGTGTCGATTTGTCCATGCACTGCTATTTTTTTTTTGTCGAGGTATATTGGGAAATTAATACAAAAGCTAGGGTTTTGTATTTCGAAAAACAGTGTGTGTATAATATTCTAATCGTGAATTTCTGCTCTTTTTTCTTTTTCATGTCATATTCAATTCATAAAATGGCAGAGGAATATATTATTGTCCGCTTACACCACGGTGGAACTTTTACCAAAGCGCCTGACCCAAAATACATTGGTGAGAGAGAAATGAAAGTAATTCCTATTGACAAAGACCACTTTTCTGTTGTTTAGTTGAGCAACTATACAAAGGATATGGGGTACGAAACTATTGGGGGATTCTATGTATTTAACTCTAATTCCAATGGTTTTGTTCTGTTGGAAAATGACAACTAGATTCGAAATATTGTATCTCACCTTAAACATGGTGCTTTTCTTGATTTGTTTATTAGCCATGTTGGTTTGCTGGAAGATGGGGTTCCCATTTGACTTTTTAACTAGGCCTGAGGTTGGTGACAATTCAATAAAAAAGGGTATAGGGCAATATTATATGGCTTAGACAATATAAATGCTCAACAAACTGCTGTAGAAAATCAACCTCACATTGAACAGGCATAAAATAATATTTGACTAGAGAGGAAGAAAACACTAATCTAGAGGATGACAATACTAGTTTGCCTTCAGATATGGAGAGTAGTGAATCTGATTAGATATTATACCTGAGGAAGATGATAGTGAGTTATATGATGAGTGTAGAGCCTTAAGTCAAGAAAGAAGAAAAAACAATCAAAAGCCAAAGAAACAGAGGAAGAATCCTACTCCAATACCAGAGGTTGAGTTAGGAGAGGCTAGAGCAGACAAAGGGTTTGATGACATTGAGAGGTCAAACAAAAGAGACAAGTATGCTGGAAGATTAGGGGAGTTGAGGACTACTACAACAGTTCAAATATTGGAAGTGATGATAGTAGAGATGAGTTGGATGTTCTAGCTGAAATGGGTGTTGACTTACCAGCTAGAAGGAAGAGTAAAAATTAAGGTTTGACCCTGATTGTAAAATAACTATATTTGAGCTTGGTATGGTCTTTGAGAATGCTATACTATTTAGGAAATCAGTACAATCTTATGCTATAGAGTACAAAGTTCAGCTCAAACTTAAGCCTAATGAGAAGCACAAGATTAGAGCAAAGTGTAAAAGTAAAAGACTATGTACATGAGAGCTATATGCAAGCACTGACAGAGATTCTGGTGACTTTATTATGAAGAAATACCGACCAATTCACAAGTGCTACCAAAAATAAAATTAAATTGTGCACTTCCAAGTATATTGTTGATACCCAATTTTTTCTTCATATTTTCTCAAATATATATATATATATATATATATATNCTTGATTTATAAACATATACAAACCTTTTTCATAATTTTTTATAATTTTTCAAAAGTTCAAAATCAATTTATTCCTGCATTTTTATTATATAAAAACTCATTAATTACCTCTCAAATTATTTTGAAATGATTTTATCATCTAATTTTACCATTTACACCCATATTAGATTTTAAATATTTTTTAACATATTTGTCATAATTATACTTGCATTTTTTGGCTAAAATTGCACATTAGCCTATATGTACTTATAATTACTTTATTTATGCCAAAATAATATTTTTATACTTTTTATAATTTTAAATAATTATTTTTACTTTTTTTATACACAAATCATATTTATTATTTATTTATCATTTTTTTACAAATTATTTATTAATAAAAATTGGGTATCTAAATAACAACTCATTTTTAAACTTATTTTGGACCAACCCCTAGCCCAATTACCTAAAATACACCAGCCCAACACCCCATCCAAAATCAAATGACCCCTAACCCAATAATCCAACCGGTAACCCATTTCTATACCCGACCCAACCTCCCCTTTAATCCTGGTCGTTGATCTTTCAAGATCAACGGCCCCAGTTCACCTCCCCCTTTTAAATTAATCATTCCTAACCCTAATCCCTCATTCCCAAAACCCCTCCGCCCCTGAATGCTCTCTTCTTCTCCTCTTCTGAAACCCTAGCACCGTAACCTCTAATCCCCTTCGATTCCAACCCAGAAATGGTATCCATCGACGATTCCCTTACCCTATTGACCATCTCCTATTACTGGTTATCCGATTATGGTATTACATAATCGCTTGCCTAACATGGCAAGCAGATCTCTCTTATCTTGAACCAAATCTGGTTCAAATCTTTGCCTCTTTCCATCTATGTTCATTCTCGTATCCTTATGGTATGAATCTCTGAGATTCTTTGCGATTCTTTACTTGCCCTAAAACTAGGGTTCAGATCTTTCTAAGATCTATCACTGGTTCTCGATTTTTATTTTTTTTCCTTTAATGTTTCCGTATATATGTCTCTGTGCATTTTATTATGATTTTCTTTGATATTTCTGACTGATTTTACTTACCCTAAAAATTAGGGTTTCTGATTCTTCAAAATCGAACCAGATCTGGTTCAAACCTTAACTAATACCGTCTATATGTCTTTGTGCATCTTTATTATAACTTCTGCCGTTGATTTTTGACTAATCTTTACTTACCCTAAATTTAGGTTTTTTTTTATTCTTCAAATTTGTTTGATTCTTTAGTGACTTTGTTAAAGCCTCTGTCTATGTGCTTATACGCGTCTCTTTACTTTTTATTTCTGTCGGTTTGTATGGTTTTACCGAAACTAGGGTTCAAGTTTTCTTTCCTTAATTAATTGTTAGATGCTTTCCTTTCTAGTACCCTAATTGGTTGTTGCCATATTTGTGTGCTCTAATTCAGTGCTAGTTAAACCCCTCCCTCATCCCCCTTTAAACAAACTTAGAATTCAAACATTCTCATTAC
The DNA here is from genome assembly GCA_005239505.1 of Nicotiana paniculata. NCBI lineage: Eukaryota > Viridiplantae > Streptophyta > Magnoliopsida > Solanales > Solanaceae > Nicotiana > Nicotiana paniculata. The sequence goes on from ML342038.1 coordinate 9,525, forward strand.
CCTAAACAACTATATGCTGTTATTTTTCTACTTTGATTCCTGGCCGGCTGGAAGCCAATGCCAGAAATCTTCTCTCGTTTGCTTCTATTGGTGATCATTATTGCATTGTTAAATTCCATTCTGGTTCATCTGAACTGGTAAGTTGTTGAACCCTTTCTGCTTTATTACTCGTTTAATATGTTACTGTTATTACACTGGTTGCTTTCAGTAACTTAGACATATTAATCTCAGTAAATTAGTTAATGAAATCTGCTTCACTTTGTGCGATTTAAGAACATCTTTTAGTATTAATAATGTTTTGATACCTTTCCCTAAAACTAGTTCACCATGTGTACCTTAACAGACTCATTAGCTTGTTATTAAATTTGCTATCATATGACTTATCTGATTCTATGCTCACTATGTATAACCTCTTTATTAATTCTTACAGTAATTAATGTTTTCTTGACTCATTATTGATCAATGGACTTCCATTCTATGACTTATCCTAATATGAATTCTTTACTGTCTTTTGTGAAGCATGATCATGAACTGATCCTTATCAGTTTATGACTTTGTTAACTTCCAAACGTGTTAGTTTCAAGTCTGCTTAGTTTAAAAATATTTGTTTATGTTCTACGTGTGATTCTATCCCTAAGTGTACTTCCCAATCCTATCCTGCACTCTTTTGAATTCTAACTCCTTGCTGGCTGAAACCCAAAATAATCTAAGCACTGTCCCCTGGCCTTCCTGGTGTCAGCACTGCTCAGGGTTCATATGAGACCCTTGTGAACTCTAACATACCAGGATTTGGTCCATAGTTTTTCTTGAATTGGTTCTGATCTTTCTCCTCTAGTGTGAGCACCTCCCGGAGTTCGTGAATCCCTTGGGAACTCTGACACACTGGGGAATTGGGCTTGGTATGAAACAGAGGTGAATCGGTCACTATTGAGCTCTATGAACACTGGTTTTTGGAGATATTATGGATCGAAGGGCCTGGCCTATCCAGATGTATTTGGGCCTACTGCAGGCTTCCTATAATCTATATATTTTTTAGTTTATTTGAATTTGGTCTGTAATAATTATTTGTAAATACAATTGTGGTTGATAATAAAATTGGGAAATGTGCTTATTTGATATCCTGTATGAAAGGGTTAGATAACATGCCTATAGGTCTTTTGCTATTATATGTTAGATAACATGTTTATAGATCTTCTGCTATTATATGTTAGATAACATGCCTATAGGTCTTCTGCTATTATATGTTAGATAACATGCCCATAGGACTTTCTGTTATTATATGTTAGATAACATGCCTATAGGTTTTACTTTACGCTCAGAAATATTTTGCTGAAAGCTTGTCTGAGTGTTTTTGTTTGCCATTGCATGATTAGATACCTATAGGAAATACAATAATCAATTTCAACTTACAGCATATTCAAATCTACTTCTGTAGAAATCATGGCTATAGGTCTTAATTAATTTTCACACTCGCCTAGCTAATATGCATGTCTATAATGGCAGTTTCAAAGGTAGAACTCACGCTCATAGGGATAATTATCGTCTGTGCTGAATAGTAAACTGGAACTCTGTATATTGTTTTATTAAATACCCCTAGAAAGCATGCCTATAGGAGTAACTAATAATTCTAAGCATTTTTTTGTTGTCAACTGCTAAGTAAGTCACCTAGATAACATGCCTATAGGTTTAGACGCTTTTAATTGAAATCAATAGGCAATTACGGAATCACCTAGGAATTACTATCAACACGTTTACATTACAGAGTTACCTAGAGGTACTTTTCATAAACCGTCAGCATGTTTAAAATACAGAATCACATAGAAACCATGTCTATAGGATTCAATAGCCTTAACCATTAAAACTTCCAATACACCAATGTGTTCGCGTGCATCTATTGCCTTATGTGGGGGGCTAAATTGAGCCTTTATCTGCTCCTGTATGAAAAGTCCAATATATTTTGTATGTCGCTTAGTTTTATAATTTTGAGCAACCTCAATTGAGTCTAGAACCATCCAAAAATAGAGGTCCCAATGCCTCCAGGACCATAGGTAAGGGACGAGTAGTGCACGCATAAGACACAAGTTAGAAATGATTAGAGCGCTTTAGGTAAAAACTCAAAGATAGTAATCGGGTAGCAGGAAATGATAGTCTGTTCCTGCTGAATAATATGAGTAACACCCTCGTCTTGGGAGAGTTAAAAAGTATTGTTTATGTTGCACGGGGTGATACTATAGGCTAAAAAACTTAGGACCCCCATCCCTATTGAACTAGTCCTCGCTTTTCTTGTTTAGACTAATTCACATAAATTAAGTTCGGCCGGGACCCACCGTTGTGGACCTCAAGGGGTGCCTAACACCTTCCCCTCAAGTTAATTTGAGCCCTTACCCGATATCTGGTGATGCAAACTGGTATAATCTGAGTTATTTGCTATAGGTTCCCTAACGCACCTTAATCCCTTAGGTGGAGACTCTCCAACAGACAATTTCCTTTTACCTTCTCTCAAAAGGAGTTGTCAAATGTCGAAACCCAATTTCGCGAGAAAAAATGGGGCGCGATAGCATACGACTCTGCTGGGGATATCCTTAGGCTCTTACGATAACGAACTTGTTTTGTGAATTAGTCTTTATCAATAAGCATGTCTTTACTATTCTGCTAATACTTGTACATCCCTTTCCCATTTTCCCTTTATGTGAACTTATTTGTCGTCCTTCATTTAGTTTGACTGCAACATTATACTTACTAAATTCCCTCTTTCCTGTTTTTATCGCTTTTTCATTATGGAAACTAACTCCTCTCTTTGTTTTCTTTCTTTACTTCCTTTACAATTATTCAATACCGCATTTTACTATTTTCATCGTGAAAATACTTGACAACGTGTTATTTTCCTTTTGCATAAATACATTCTCAACATCATATTTCACTCGTGCGTAATTAATACCATAGCGTCACTTCATGAGTGTCTGGGATCTTCCTATATTATCCTTTTTGAATTTGAAAAGGCTTATTTACGGTAAAACTAGTCGATCAGCAGCGCGGTTCAGTCGACGGTTCCGTGCCTTTCCCCCTCAAGTTGTCCGCTTGGGGGTACTAGTCTAGACTTCTATAGAAACCTTAATCTGACAATAACTGTACATGCATCATGGTCAAACCTAGCATAGGTTAATATTTTGTCCGTATAATAACCTTCTGAGAAAGCCTTGTACAAAGCCCACCTAGATTTTCATAATACCAACGGGCGCAACCATGATATGTGCATTATTTGGAGAAACAAATGCCGATATGTTAATCGTTAATGTGCAAATAGTTAAATCCGGAGGGGGAAAGGGTCTAACTTTGTTTATTTTGCAAAAATGAGGCACGAAGTCCCCAGGTTCGGCATGGTGCGAAATATACCACCGTTATTGCTGGATTGGTGGGAAAACCTTTCGCCAAGCGACAAAAATCACGTGAAAAAGGTTCTCAGAAACTTACCCTCCTTATTAGACATCCAGCCAAATAACATGCTGATCGAGGCTGATACCATGTTCTGGGACGGAGAAAGGGATGTATTCCATTTTGGCAATATAGAAATGACTCATCTCTTGGAGGAAATAGGAGGATTCGCTGAATTACCCTGGGATAGTCCCGGTTTGTTGGTTCCAAAAAATCGCACTCCTAGGAGCTTTCTGAAAATGATGGGTCTGAGAAAGAATGATGACTTGGCATGCTTGAAGAAGTCCTACGTACCCTTTTACTTCCTCTACGAACAATATGGACACAACAAATCTTATTGCATTTTTCATGACGAATTCTCTATCACCTCCTTGGGTTGGACTCATCATAGGGTTTTCGTATTCATCATCTGTTTTATGGGTATGATAGTGTTTCCAAGCCAAGGGGACATTATTCGCACCAGGTTGGCCATGGTAACCAAAGCTTTAATGGAAGGCATTGAAGGACAAACATAGACTATTGTTCCAATGATTGTAGCAGAAATGCACCGAGCTCTGGATCGTTGCAAGAAGGGGTTCAAACATTTTGAGGGTTGTAACTTGCTACTGCAAATTTGGTTGTTGGAACATCTTCAGAGAGACCAATATCGCCAAGAATTCCCACAAAGACCATGGAATGACCATATAGCTTTCCACCATCCGAAAAGAATGACCTTCATCCCAGACAGGTTTGCACAACCAGAGAATGATATAGAATGGGTACAGTTTTTCAAAAATCTGACTGAGGACAAGATTCATTGGATGTTTGAGTGGTTCCCTATTAACGAATTCATCATCAGATCCAGGAATGTTCCGTATTTGGTGTAGATCGAGTTAAGGGGCATATATTCATATGTTCCTATCAGGGTCATGAGACAAGCTGAGAGAAAACAAGTCATACTGCGAGTCTCCAAAATGGGTCATTACAAAGCAGATTGTCAAGATGATGCTATTCCATACAAATATGAGGCCCAACACATGTGGCATTTGAAGATTATTGTGGAAAAGGATACCATCGAGCCAGATCGATACCACGCAAGTCATGTGTACTTCCATCCATCATGGTTGGATGATAGCATAGCAGGAATAGTCGAGCCAGGGGTCGGTCAAGGAAACATGGTCATAGATGAAGCTGCTGAAGCACAAGTGAAGTATAAGAGGCTACAAAAAAGAGTCCTCGAGTCTAAGGCCAGGCATTTGGAACAACACAAGATTGACATGGATTCAATTAACGAGTGGAGAAATGGCTACAAAGTCAACAGAAAGGTTGGAGTATTTAGAGCAGGGTGTGATGTAGCCTGCAGGGAAGATGATGAAATGGGCCGTGGATTGTCAGAATGCATAGCACAATGGAGGAGGACACCCAGTAAGGGCGTATCTACTGCTGGACATGCGCGACATGGGGAATCTGATTGACGGAGCCAAGAAGGCCAATCTTGGAGAAGGTCCCTCTAGGACCAAGTAGATTAGGATTATTTGTTTTTTAAAGTCATTTTAGAATTTGAATGTAATAAGGCAAATGCCAGTAGTGACTCATTTACTTATTGTCACTTTAGGTTCGTCTCATTTACTACATTAATGAAATGAGGCAGTTATCAACATTAAATTTCTCCAAATCTACATGTCGCTAGGCCTACCTCGGGCACAACGAGGGTACCAAACTAGGGCGAGCATTTATATATCCGCAATACATGTTTAAATACTGCAAATACCTTTTCAGAATCCTTACTGATTTGTTTACCTTTTTGTTTTTCTTTATTTTTTGATTATTTCCATCCCCTAAGGTAGGTTCGCACATATTGGCATCATCAGCATATCACACCAGATCCAGAGGCCCTCCACCTCCTCCTCTTCCAAGTGATCCAAGAAGTAAGGGAAAATCTAAAATGGATGATATGAGTGGTGTCAGGACAGACAACGTCACACATGCATAGAATGTTGAAACTTCAGACGGTCGGAGTACTCTGGCACAGAATGATTTGGTCTTACGGTTGGAGCAGAAGATACTAGAATTTCAAGGGAAGCTTGAGCAGGTCCGCAACTTGGAAAACCTCTCCCTCACCTTAAACGTCCTAGACATCAACCAACAAAACATTCAAAACCCAGTACCTCCTCAAAACACACCAAACCAACGTCCGCAAAATCCTAACGCACCCCATCAATATGCAACACCTCCCCGAAATCCCAATCCTCTACCAGTACCAACCCCTCCTCAACACCAATATCTCTCTACTCAATACCCGCAAACCACCACTTGCCATACTCCTCAACATACCCCACAACCTATCCCCGATCCGCAAAATTCAACTAATGATCATCACTACATTCAAACCCCCGACATCCACCAAAATAATCCTATATGCGTAGAAACCTTACCCCACTCCACTTAACCAACCTCATACATACCAGAATCTACCGAGAAGGACCTGCTCATCAAGAATATGGTAGAGGAGCTCAAGAAGCTCACAAGCCGAGTCCAGGGTGTTGAATGAGGCAAAGGTATTGAAGGTTTGAATTATGAGGATCTATGTATTCAGCCAGGCGTAGAACTACCGGAGGGTTACAAACCTCCTAAGTTTGAGATGTTTGATAGAACAAGTGATCCGAATTTGAGGACATACTGTGACAAGCTTGTGGGAGTTGGGAAGGATGAAAGGATTCACATGAAGCTGTTCATGAGAAGTCTCACTAGAAACGCCCTATCTTGGTATATCAGTCAAAATCCCAAGAAGTGGGTTAATTGGGTAAGCATGACATCAGACTTCATGGATCGATTCAGGTTCAACATAGAAAATGCACCGGACGTTTTCTACATACAGAACCTCAAGAAGAAACCAACGGAGACTTTCCGTGAGTATGCTACTCGATGGAAGTCAGAAATTGAAAAGGTTAGGCCGACATTGGAAGAAGAGCAAATGAATAGATTCTTCGTCAGGGCCTAGGATCCACAATATTATGAGAGGCTAATGGTCATAGAGAATCACAAATTCTCCGACACCATCAAACTCGAGGAAATGATTGAAGAAGGGATCAAGAGCGGAATAGTAACCAATTTTAAAGCATTCCAGGCTACGAACAAAGCATTACAATCAGGGGGTATATCAAAGAAGAAAGAAATAGGAGCGGTAATGGTAGACCAAGGTCCAAAATCTCCACTCACATACCAAACACTTCCACCTACATATCAACCTTCACCTCCCAGATATCCTCAACCCGCTACTGCCTATCACACCTATAACACCCAGCCAGCCTATTATCATTCACCTCCAGCTCGTCAAAACTATCAAAAACCCAGACCTAATTTTGATCGCAGACCACCCAGACAATACACTCCTATTGCTGAGCCCATCGACCAACTATATGAAATACTAAAAGCTATCGGATATGTCACCCCTATTCCCACTGTTGCCATGGAAAACTCCTCCCAGTGGGTCAACCCAAACAAAACATGTGCATACCATTCTGGCATGAAGGGACATACCATCGATGAATGCCGTACTCTGAAAGACAAGATTCAGACACTGATTGATACCAAATTCATACAAGCAAAGGAAGCCGCGCCCAATATCCGCAACAACCCTCTCCAGGACCATAGAGGTGAAGGAGTAAATGTGATAGAAACCGATCGATGAATGGGATCCTGAAGGGTCAATTGGGCTTATTCGGGAAGGCGATGACACTAAGAAACCTGCAGTCACACTCACTCCTATTGTGGTACAGGTACAACCACCGGTCGAAGCTGCGATAGCCGCATCAACACCATTCAAAATCGAAGTGACAACACCTGCAGCTACACGTGCTCCATTTGAAGTAGAAGAAACCACACCCTTCACTGTGACGGTAACATCCACACCGCTCTTTAAATCCAATGTTGTACCTTGGGATTATGTTGCCGAAGCTCGGAGGAAAGGGAAAATAAAAATGGAAGAGTCTGGTGCTGCACAAGGGATGACCAGAACGAGAAGAATCTATATACCTGAGAGTTTGGGAGTGACAAGTAAGGAAACCACTTCCAAACAACCCATCATTGAAACCGGTCTGGATGATCTCTGGAGAAAGGTACAGGCAAAGGAATATTCTGTGGTAGACCATCTGAACAAAACTCATGCCCAGATATCCATCCAATCACTGCTGCAAAATTCTGAGGCGCATAGGAATGCTCTGATGAAGGTGTTGAATGAAGCGTACGTGCCCAACAATATCACCAGTGGGGAAATGGCCAACATGGTGGGGCAAGTGCTGGAGAGCCACAAGATCACCTTTCACGAAGATGAGTTGCCGCTAGAGGGATTGAGCCACAACAGGGCACTGCACATCACAGTGCAATGCGAGGATAAGTTCATTTCCAGGGTTTTGATAGACGGAGGATCCAGCCTCAACATCTTTCCATTGACAACTCTAACAAGGTTGGGCAAGGGTTTGCATGAAACACGAGCAGGGACTATGAATATGAAGGCGTTCAATAGGGCGCAAAGAGCCATAATTGGGGAAACCAATTTATGCTTGCAGATGGGTCCCACTTGGTTCGATGTTGAATTTCAGGTGCTAGACATATCCGCCTCCTACAATTTGCTGTTAGGACGACCTTGGATACATGACGCTGGGGTTGTTGCATCCACTTTGCACCAGGCTTCGTCAAGAAGTAATCATTCATGGAGATGGGAGCAATCCCATTTATATCAATCAAACTGTTCCGGTCGTGGAAAATAGAAGGAAGTTGGGAAAAGATACTTATCACCGCATCGAGCGCGTCAATGCAATTGAGAAAGATAAATGGTGGAGCAGCAAAATAGAAAACATACTGGCATGGTTGGGGTATGAACCCGACAAAGGACTTGGGAAGAAACTCCAAGGCATTACCAAGCAAATACAATTAAAATGTCATGGTGAAACTTTTGGGCTTGGATATCCGTATACCTGGCATGAATATGACGATTGATCGCTGCCATGGCGTGGTCCCTATTACCCCCTTGAGCAGCCAGTGCCACATCTGAGTCAATCTTTTCATCAGGCCGATACAATATGGGGATCCGAAGAAGAAGAAGCTTTGGCGGGGCTAAGTAGCCTGTTCTGGGAAGACGAAGATATGGATTGCAATGTGATAGTTGAGGAGGAGGAGAAAGAAGACCTTATCATTCAGACAATGGAGAGGGGAGCATTTCTCAGAAACTAGACCGCCACACCATCCAGGGCCAGACGAGTCCCGGGGTAGCATGACTACTAGTGTTATTTGAAAAATAATTCTTTTGAGCATTCTGTTTCAAAAACATCTTTCTTTCATTATTTTGTTTTGGAAAACATTGTTTGAAGTCATTTAAACGCTACTTTGTTCAAAATTTTAGCATTTTTATCAATAATTTGATGTTTTATTTACCTTTCATATTTTTCCTCTACAACATTACTACTTCTTACCTTGATGAACCAACGACTGTGACATGTAATGAGACAATGCAACACAAGGATAGTGATTCAGAAGAGATAGAAGAAGAAGATGTGATACCTGGAGAGATCGTTAGAGAAGTTGAGAACTTTGAGAACAAACCTAAGTCCAACCTGGACGAGATTGAGATAGTCAATTTGGGAGATTCTGAAACCATCAAAGAAACTCGCATAAGCATCCACTTGTCACCGTCAGAATAGGAAGAATACACTCGCTTCCTGAAAGAATATGAGGACATTTTCGCATGGTCATATGACGATATGACCGGGTTGAGCACATCTATAGTGGCTCACAAGCTACCTACTAATCCAATGTGTCCACCAGTAAAGCAGAAACTCAGAAAATTCAAACCAGACATGAGCCTGAAATCAAGGAAGAAGTCACCAAGCAAATCAAAGCTAAGGTCCTCAGGGTAGTTGAATATCCGACTTGGTTAGCCAACATTGTTCCGGTTCCGAAGAAAGATGGGAAATTCAGGGTGTGGTCGACTATCGGGATTTAAATAGAGCAAGTCCCAAGGACGATTTCCCACTACCAAATACACATACTAATTGATAATTGTGCCAAGCATGAGCTCCAGTACTTTGTGGATCGCTTCGCAGGTTATCATCAAATTTGGATGGACGAAGAAGACGCGGAGAAAATAACTTTCATCACGCTGCGGGGAGTGTACTGTTACAAAATGATGCCGTTTGGTTTAAAGAATGTTGGGGCCACCTACATGAGGGCCATGACAACTATTTTTCTACGTCAGGATGAAGCTAAATGGAAATTCTCACCCAATTGGCAAGGACCTTATATGGTTCACAGGGTACTGACAGGAGGAGCACTCATACTCGCAGATATGGACAGAGAAATTTGGATAAAGCCCATCAACTCAGATGCAGTCAAAAGATACAATGTGTAAATTATTTGCATTTCTTCATTTGATATAATTGAACTACGCTTGACCTGATTCCCATTTAAGAGGGGATACATAGGCAGCCCTGTGAGTTCAGTCACAATTCAATAAAAAATTCTATTTTTCCCCATAATCAGAAACTGGGGCAGAATTTTGAGGAGGACCCTCAAAATTCCTTAGCAAGTTCAGCCAACGACATTGCATGCAGAGCAACCAGAAGATCATTTAGATAACTGGGGAAAATTTTTGAGGAGGACCCTCAAAATTCTATGGCAAGGAGGTCGTAATGTCTCTGATAACGTCACAGTCACTGGTTCATCTAATTTATTTCTTAATCTACATATTACTATGTTTTGAAAACCATACACGCATACTTTTGAAAAACTTTATTTTTATCCAAATGCTACCGATGGTAACTCGAACAGAACCCTGGGGTAGAGCGGAGCAAAGAAAGAAGTCAAAGTAACGAACCAACCTCCCTCGCAAAACTCACAGATTTTCTTTGGATGCAGGAATAAGTCATCTGTCATCTCCATAAGTATAGTCGCAACAACAGAACCGCCGGACATAAATATGTCTCCAGCTAAGAATACTTCGCTCTTATTTGCTACTCGTCCATTTGCATGAGACTAAGCACTCTCTCAATCTTGTATGAGGCTAAGCCCTGCCTCTCTATTTGCATAAGGCTAAGCATTGCCTTCTCCTTGCATGAGACTAAGCACTGTCTCGAATCTTTCATGAGGCTAAGCCCTGCCTCTCTATTTGCATAAGGCTAAGCATTGCCTTCTCCTTGCATGAGACTAAGCACTGTCTCGAATCTTTCATGAGGCTAAGACCTGCCTCTCTATTTGCATAAGGCTAAACATTTCCTTCTCCTTGCATGAGATTAAGCACTGTCTCAAATCTTGCATGAGGCTAAGCCTTGCCTCTCTATTTGCATAAGGCTAAGCATTGTCTTGTCCTTGCATGAGACTAAGCATTGTCTCGAATCTTTCACGAGGTTAATCCCTGCCTCTCTATTTGCATAAGGCTAAGAATTACCTTCTCCTTGAATGAGACTAAGCACTTTCTCGAATCTTGCATGAGGCTAACCCCTGCCTCTCTATTTGCATAAGGCTACGCATTGCCTTCTCCTTACATGAGGCTAAGCCCTGCCTCTCTATATGCATAAGGCTAATCTCTGCCTTCCCCTTGCATAAGACCAAGCACTGTCTCAAACCCTGCATGAGGCTAAGCTCTGCCTTCTCCAGCACGAGACTAAGCATTGTCTCCCTTTTCATAACACAAATGTTTCTCTATTTCAAACCTTGCATTATTCTCTTTTAAGGACTAATCTCTGCTCCAAACTCTACACGAGACTAAACTCTGTCTTGTTTTATCTCCGGCATCATGTCTCTGCATCTCATAGGCTGATATACATAGCCAATTTGTCCAAAGGCGTCATAGTCCGAAGGCGTCATCCTCATAGACGGAATACACAATGTCATGGCTTGAGGATCTCTTAATATTGCACATGGTCATGGTCTAAGGACGTCATTCTCCCCATCCAAAGACAATATCCATGGTCCAAAGGGAATTTGCATCATGTTTAAATTTACGAAAAATCTATATGCACATATTGTGTTTTTGAGTTTGCAGACAATCCGGAAGGTAACCGTTATCCTAATGGGAGCAATCTTTGCTCCAGTTCTCACTCGATGCCCATACCCTCCAATTATTTCAAACGTAACCGATCATCATCCGTTACCCAGTCTCACTTACCCATTACCATTTTCAAATCCCAATTGATCCCAGTCAGATTATTTTGTCCACTCTTACCAATAACTCCATCGGTTCATTCCACCGTTGGATCCAGAACTACAATGGCCTAGTTCTTGTACAACCAGGAATATGTAGGCAGCTCAAAATCCAGAGTGCGGCCCATAACTTTCAAATCACTCCATTCGGTCAAAATCGATCATCATTTCTTTACTCGACAATTCTTTCATCCTTCCCAAGTAAAAAAGGGCAACTGTTGATACACAATTTTTCCCTCATATTTTCTCAAATATATATATACACTTTCAAAATAGTGCATATGCACCATTACTTGATTTATAAACATATACAAGCATTTTTCATAATTTTCTATAAATTTTCAAAGGTTTTAAATCAATTTATTCTTGTATTTTTATTATATAAAAACTCATTAATTACCTCACAAATTATTTTGCAATGATTTTATCATCTAATTTCACCATTTACACCCATATTAGGTTTTAATATTTTTTAACATATTTGTCATAATTATATTTGCATTTTTTGGCTAAAATTGCACATTATCCTATATGTACTTATGATTACTTTATTTATGCCAAAATAATCTTTTTATACTTTTTATAATGTTAAATAATTATTTTAATTTTTTATACACAAATGATATTTTATTATTTATTTATCATTTTTTACAAATTATTTATTAATCAAAATTGGGTATCTAAATAATAGCCCATTTTTAAGCTGATTTCGGACCAACCCTGTAACGACCTGACCGGTCGTTCTGTGAGATTAGCCCCGTTTCCCCTGTTTCTGATTTATCATATGTTTCTTAGCCTATTTATGTTATGTTGGGTCGGTTGGTTCGGGTTCAGAATGGTCCTGGTGAGCATTGAGACACTTAGTCTCCTAAATTAGCTTAATAGTTGAAAAATTCAACTGGGAGTTGACTTTTTGGTAAAGGACAATGCGGATTTTATGGCTCAGATAGCTTCGTTAGGTGATTTGGGACTGGGACTTTGGAGTGTGTTCAGAATGAAGTTTTGATGTCTGATGTAGAATTAGGCTTGAATTGGCGAAAGTTAGTTTTTGGCAATTTTTGGTCGGTAGTGGAAAATAGGATATCAGGGTCGGAATGGACTTCCGACAGTTGGAGCAGGTTCATAATGTCATTTTGGATATGTGTGCAAATTTTTATGTCAATCGGATGTGTTTTGGTTGGTTTAGGCATCTTTGGCGAAATTTAGAAGTTTCAAAGTTTATATGTTTTAATTTGATGTAATTTTGGTGTTTTCGTGTTGTTTTGGTGTTTCAAAGGCTCGACTAAGTTTGAATGATGCTATGGGATGTGTTGGTATTTTTTGTTGGGGCCCCGAGGGGCTCGGGATTGATTTCGGATGGTTGGCAGAGGTTTGAACTTAGGAAATTTGCAGCATTGCTGCTAGTGTTAAGCTACTGGGGTGGCCGCACCTGCGGATGCGCAGCCGCAGATGCGAAGGACCCTACGCAGGTACAGGATAGGCCATACAGGAGGAATCCGCAGGTGCGAAGAATTGGACGCACTTGCGAAGCCGCATGTGCGGAAAAGGGATCGCAGGTGCGGGAATTGACCGTTATTGGGATTTCACTGGTGCACACCTGGGACCACAGGTGCGGGTCCGCCGATGCGAGGAAAGTTCCGCAGGTGCAGATTAACTACGCAGAACAGTATAAAATGGTGCCTCAGCGAATATTTTGGCATTTTTTCCATTGTTGCATGCAGATTGAGCTGAGTTAAGAGCAAATTGAAGAAAGAATTTGAGGGTCTTCAGTGGAGGTAAGTTTCCAGATTATAAAAGTTATTTCTATGCTATTTTGTTCGGATTAGGCTTGTAATTTGAAGAATTAAAGTAGAAAAAGTTTGGAAAAATGGGAGGAGGTTAGGAAAATTCTTTTGGCGATTTGGGTAGGAAATAATGGTCCGATTGTGGTGTTCTTGGTATGTGTAGAATCGTGGGAGGACGAGGTTTCTAGTGATTTAAATTTTATCGAGTTCCGAGACGTGGGCCCGGGGATCAGGTTTGGCCGAATTTCGAGAATTTAATATAAATTGATAGTTTTCGGTTTGGTTGTGTTCCTTTAGCGTATATTGATGATGTTAATATGGTTTTGGTTAGATTTGGAGCAATCAGTAGCCAATTTGAGGGGCAAAAGCATCACGAATTAGTATTGTGGCCCGGTAGAGGTAAGTAATGGTTATAAATCTTGTTCTGAGGGTATGAACACCCCGGACTTCATATTTCTCACTGTTTTTAGCATGGCGCACATGTCAGATGATGAGTATTTGGCGCACACTTATTTTTTGGATTAGACTTGGTCCTCTCCGCGGCAACTATTGAGTTGCGTATTTTACTCTAATCATATGTTAAATTGTGTTCTAAAGACTATTGCTATATTTGGGCTATAAGCCGTGTTTGGGGCCTCGTGCCGACTTGTTTAGACCCCTTGGGGGCTTTTTACTACTATTTCCTCACTGTTGATTTATGATTTACACTCAGTCATATTGCGCTTAACTATTTTTGAAACTCAGCCTGATTTACACTATTTTGAGATTTAAAAATGATGTTTGGGTCAAGTACCCCGTTTTACCGATACGCGCAAGGGGCTTTTGAGAGATTCTGACTGAGTGAGGCCGAGGGCCTGATTGTGAGGATATGATACGCCACGAGGTGGATTGATATTAGCGCTTGGGCTAAAGGAGCCCCTCCGGAGTCTGTACACACCCCCAGTGAGCGTAGGTACCTACTGAGACTGAGTGCGATTGCTGAGTGCTGAGTGCCGAGTGATGAGTGATTGGGAGGCATGAGTGATGGTGAGGCTGCCCGAGGGGCTCATACCGAGTGGTTGTGAGGTGCCGAGTGATGTTCTGCCTGAGGGGTGATTTATGATTCATGTTTTTGCCCGAGGGGCTACTTATGATTTATTTCATTTTACACTAAATCCTTTGGTTATTTTTATTTCTGAAATTGTTGGAAAACACATTTTTCAAAGGATTTTTCTGAAGTTGGTTTTAAGGTATGATGATTTCATATATCTATGTATATACTGTTGGAAAGAAAGGTTGTGCATATTGTGAACTGATGATATTGATTTTTATGTGTTTCTTTTCGCTTAGGCTTGTTTTACTTTCATTACTACTGAGTTGGCGCACTCACATTATACTCTGCACCCCTGTGTGCAGATACAGGTGCTGGTACTGAGCGTTAGCCATCTATTCCTTGCGGAGCCGGAGTTCGGGATATAGAGGTATCTGTTCGGCTTCCACAACATCTCTGTTTTCCCTTCTTTTGTTGTATTTAGCTACTCGTTTGGAGATTTTATATTATAATAGTAAACTTGTTGGTATATTTCTTAGATGCTCATGACATGTTGACTCCGGATTTTGGGGATGGTTTAGACTATTTATATGTTTATTTCGTCTAATGAATTCAGTAATTCTATATATTTTATGGAACATCTGAAAATGGTTGGGATTATTGGAAAGGAACTGTAATTATGTGACTATTGGCTAGCCTAGTTCCACGATAGGCGCCATCACGACCGATTTAGGATTTGGGGTCGTGACTAGTTGGTACCAGAGCCTAGGTTGCATAGGAATCAACGGTCATGAGCAGGTTTAGTAGAGTCTTGTGTATCGGTACGGAGACGTCTGTAATCATCTACGAGAGGCTGCGGAACCCTTAGGAACAATCTCATTTTCTTGGAATTTTGTCGTGCCATTTTGTTGATTCTGGAAATCTAAACTTCTGTTGTTTCCTTCTCTAACAGATGGTGAGGACTCGTGCTACCGATCAGGATGATCAGCCACCAGCTAGACCAGCGAGAGGTCGAGGCCGCGGTCGAGGCCGTGGTATAGGTAAGGGGCCAACCCGTGCAGAAGCCAGGTCAATGCCAGTTGATCCCCCTACTGTTCAGGGTCATATTCCCACCACAAATACTCCAGCGGGACAGGCTCAAGCACCGACAGTGCCTATTATTATTCCAGATCTTCAAGAGACCTAGGCTCAGATCTTGATGGTGTGTACCACCCTTGCTCAGGCAGTTGCCACTACTTCTCAGGCCGGGGGAGGTAGTCAGACTCCAGCTGCCCGGACACCTGAGTAGGCTACCCAGGGTCATCAGACACCAGGGGCGGTTCC
This sequence comes from Nicotiana paniculata, assembly GCA_005239505.1. Lineage (NCBI taxonomy): Eukaryota > Viridiplantae > Streptophyta > Magnoliopsida > Solanales > Solanaceae > Nicotiana > Nicotiana paniculata. The sequence continues at coordinate 25,269 of ML342038.1, forward strand.
AGCCCAGCCGGTTGCACCAGTTCGAGACTTCGTGGTTCCGACTATGCCAGAGGATGAGCAACATAGACTGGAGAGATTTAGTAGACTACAACCTCTGACATTCAGTGATGCTTAGGGAGAGGATGCCCAGGGTTTTCTGGATAAGTGTTAGAGGATGCTGCGTACTTCTGGGATTTTGGAGACCAGTGGGGTCTTATTTGCTACATTTCAGTTTTTTGGTGCTGCTTTCACTTGGTGGGAGTCTTTTGAGAGGCGTAGGCCTGTTAGTTCAGAACCCCTCACATGGCAACAGTTCTCCACTATCTTCTTGGAGAAGTATGTACCTCAGTCTCACAAGGAGGAGCAACGCATGCTTTTTGAGCAGCTGCGCCAGGGGGAGCTATCAGTGACGCAGTATGAGATGCGGTTTTTCGGAGTTGGCTCATCATGCCATCGAGTTGGTTCCTACTGATAGGGAGAGGGTTAAGAGGTTCGTGGATGGCCTCACTTATCAGCTCCGCCTATTTATGACTCGGGAGAGAGTATCCGATGCTACATTCGAGCAGGTTGTTGATATTGCTTGAGATATTGAGTCGGTTCGCCACCAAGAGCGGGAGAAGAGGGAGGCCAAGAGGCCTCGTGGATCAGACTGTTCTAGTGGTGCTCCTTCTAGGGGCAATTTCAGCATGGTAGAGGCCGTTCATTGAGGCCTCCTCAGTCAGTCCGCCCAACTTATAGTGGTCTATCTTCGGGGCATGGTCCCCGTGGTTCTCAGTCAGGCCGTACTTCATTCGGTGTCCTCCAGCTCAGAGTGCAACTTGAGCACCACCAGTTCATAGTCCTTCTATGCATGAGTCTTCTAGTGGCCATTCTGGTGCCAGGGGTTTCTATTAGTCCCCCCCTTCAGCTCCCGTGATTTGTTTTGAGTGTGGAGATTTTGGGCACATGTGGAGGCAGTGTCCCCGTAGTCCCGGTGGTTCCTCTCAGCAGAGGGGCCAGCCCTCGACTTCAGCTCCAGTTACTTCACCACCCGCCCAGGCAGCCAGTGGTGGTAGTCAGTCAACTAGAGGCCGCCCTATAGGGGGAGGTCGAGCAGGTGGAGGTCAGGCCTGTATGTATGCATTTCCAGCCATGCCAGATGCTATGGCCTATGACGTAGTGATGGCAGGTATTGTCTCAGTGTGTTGCCTAGATGCTTTGGCTTTATTTGACCCTGGTTCTACATATTCCTATGTTTCTTCATATTTTGCCCATTTTCTAGATATGCCCCGTGAGTCTTTAATTACCTTTGTTCATGTGTCGACTCTGGTGGGCGATACTGTTATTGTGGAATGTGTGTATCGGTCGTGTGTGATATCTATTGGGGGTCTGAAGACCCGAGTGGACCTACTGTTACTCAGCATGGTCGATTTTGATGTGATATTGGACATGGATTGGTTATCTCCGTGTCATTCTGTTCTTGATTATCACGCTAAGACCGTGACCTTAGCTATGCCGGGATGTCCGAGGGTTGAGTGGAGAGGTTCTTCTGATCATGTGCCTAGCAGGGTGATTTCCTACTTGAAGGCTCAACGTATGGTGGAGAAGGGGTGTTTATCTTATTTGGCTTTTATGAGGGATGTCAGTGGTGAGACTCCCTCTATTGATTCGATTCTTGTGGTTCGTGACTTTCCAGACGTGTTTCCTGCAGAGCTGTCGGGCATGCCGCCTGATAGGGATATTGATTTTAGTATTGACCTGGTGCCAAGCACCCAGCCTATTTCTATTCCACCTTATCGTATGACACCAACGGAGCTAAAGGAATTAAAGGAGCAACTTCAGGAACTCCTAGATAAGGGGTTCATTCGGCCTAGTGTGTCACCTTGGGGTGCACCGGTGTTGTTCGTAAAGAATAAAAATGGTTCTACGCGTATGTTTGTTAATTATCGGCAGCTGAACAAGGTTATGGTGGAGAACCGATATCCCTTGCCTCGTATAGATGACTTTCTTGATCAGTTTCAGGGTGCCAGGGTATTTTCCAAGATTGACTTGCATTCCGATTATCATCAGTTGAAGATTCAGGGTCCAGACATCCCAAAGACTGCTTTCAGGACTATATATGGTCATTATGAGTTTCTAGTTATGTCTTTCGGGCTGACCAATACCCCAACAACCTTTATGCACCTGATGCACAATGTATTCCGGCCTTATCTAGATTCTTTCTTCATTGTGTTTATTGACGATATCTTGGTGTATTCCCGATCTCGGGAGGATCATGAGCATCATTTGAGAGTTGTGCTTCAGACCTTGAGGGAGAAGAGATTGTATGTGAAATTTTTGAAGTGTGAGTTCTGGCTTGATTCAGTAGAGTTCTTGGGGAACGTGGTGTCCAGTGAGAGTATTCATTGATCCGAAGAATATAGAGGCGGTGCAGAGCTGGCCTAGACCGTCATCAGCTACCGAGATTCGCAGTTTCCTTGGTTTGGCAGGGTACTACCGCTGTTTCGTAGAGGGATTTTTATCTATTGCTGCACCTATGACCAGACTGACCCAGAAGGGTGCTCAGTTCAGGTGGACTGAGGAGTGTGAGGAGAGCTTACAGAAGCTCAAGTCATCTTTGACTACAACTCCGGTATTGATTTTGCTTACAAGTTCAGGTTCTTATACAGCTTATTGTGATGCCTCGAGAGTTGGCCTTGGAGCAATTTTGATGCAGGGTGGTAGGGTGATTGCCTACGCGTCCAGATAGTTGAAGGTGCACGAGAAGAATTATCCAGTGCACGATCTTGAGCTAGCAGCTATTGTTCACGCCTTGAAGATTTGGCGTCATTATTTGTATGGAGTGCATTGTGAGATTTTCATTGATCACCATAGTCTGCAGCATCTGCTTAAGCAGAAGGATCTGAATTTGCATCAGAGGACGTGGTTGGAGCTTCTCAAGGACTATGACCTCACTATCTTATACCATCCGGGGAAGGCCAATGTAGTGGCCGATGCCATGAGTCGCAGAGCGGAGAGTTTGGGGAGTCTAGCCTACCTTCCAGTAGTAGAGCGGCCATTAGCACTTGATGTTCAGGCCTTAGCGGGTCAGTTGGTGAGATTGGATCTATCAGCGCCTCTGCGGGTATTGGCTTGTGTAGACTCCAAGTCTTCTCTTTATGATTAGATTAGAGCACGCCAGTATGATTGTAACGACCCAAAATCCCACAGGGTCGTGATGGTGCCCAGCACCGGAGTTAGGCAAGCCAACAATTGTTTACTAGTGAGATTTCCCTTATTAACATACCAATCCCATATATTTCCCAAAGTTTTAAACTTAGTTCATTTAAATAAAAGGGGAAACATTTACCAATTTAAATACATACAGCCAAAATGATCATGATCCAATATATATACAACCCCAAAATAAGAATCTACTAAGTGCGTGCCAGGAACTAGTGTCACAAGTCAATATGCGAACTAGTAGAATATACAAAAGATGATACAAGGTGTACTTCTGTCTGAAAGGATGTAGACAGAAATAAAAAAAAGATAACTCCATAGCATAGCTGAGAATCGCCAAGGGAGGCAGCTCACCGTGGAGTCAGGTCCAGAATATATGTCAAGCTCTGGTCGGATAACCAGAAACACCAGCCCAGAACCTGTACAATTAAGTACAAAAGTGCAGTATGAGTACATAAATATATATGTACCCAGTGATTATCCCGCTTAACCTTGAAGAGGTAGTGACGAGAGGTCTACATGACACTCACTAAGTGCGTCTCTCAATCTCTCTATGCATTGCTGAGGATCGATCGACCCGTCCCAAAAGTGCATCTCTCAATCTCTCTACGCACTACCGAGGATCGATCGACCCGTCCCAAAAGTGCGTCTCTCATAAGAGTGGGGGAAAATCACACTCCGCTCGCGGAATACAAATTGCAAAGCGGTCACATGCACATACATTATTCCTTTTTAAAAGAGAATAGCTTTCCATGAACAATTTCTTACAAGTTTTTCTCAAATTTCATAACTTCGGGAATGTAAGCAACATGAAATGTTAATTCAGCACGCATATAGTTTATATCAAGTAAAACACAAGGCATGATGTGGGCCTAACTACCCGGACATAATAGTAATAGTCGCTACGTACGGACTCTCGTCACTTTGCACGTATGTAGCCCCCACAAATTATCACATATAGCATTTAAATCACCTAGGGGGACAATTACCCCTTACAAGGTTAGAAAGGAGACTCACCTCGTGTCAAATCTACCCCTCGGACCAAAGATGCGCCCGAACCTCCGAACTCTACACCCGAGGACTCGGAACTAGCCAAATACGGTACAATGACATCAATTCATGCTCAAAGTAGGGAAATTATCCTATTAATTCAATAATTCAACATTCTTGAAAAATTTCCAAAATCCAACCGCAGGCCCGCACGCTCGGATTCCATCTCGAAGGGAACACTCACCCAAAGCCTAAGGATCATTAATATACGATTCTTACTTGATTTCATAGCAAATTCACGGTTAAATTCTCAAATTATCACAAACTCTAGGTTACTATCCAATTCTTTATTTTTCACTAATTTAGGTAGTTAATTAAGCTAGAAATCCATGCATGAAGCTAATTTTAGAGTAGATTTTACTTACCTTAAATGATTAGGTCGTTAGCCCCTCAACAATGGTGGAAATCGCCCCAAGGAAGAAGAAGAAGATGAGAAAAATGTGCTAAGACCCGTGTATAAAAACACACTATCTGGACAGTGTTTTTGCACCTGCGGATCTAGGCCCGAACCTGCAGTCTCGCACCTGCGAGCAAAGGCCCGCACCTGCGGAAATGGACTGGGGAGCCTGGGCCCGCACCTGCGGAGTGGAGACCGCACTTGCGGCTCCGCTCCTGCGAAACTTTGTCCACACCTGCGAGAATTGACCAGAACAATGGGGATCACACCTACGATGTTGGGGACCACATGAGCGGTCCCGCACCTGCGGTCACACCAGAACAGGTGCACCAACAGCTATTTTAGCTGGTTTTTAGCCCCGTTAGGTGCCCGGGAGGCACCTGGGCCCACCCGAGCCCTAGTCCAAATATACCAACGAGTCCCAAATCATAATACGGACTTGCTCGAGCCTTAAGAACACCCAAAACAACGCTAAAACTCAAAATCACACCTCCAAACCCCAAGAACCAAACTTAGGAACTTTAAGTTTTCTAGACTTCGCTAACAACACGCCGAACCGACCTATACAACTCGGAATGACACCAAATTTTGCAGGCAAGTCATAATTAACATAACAGAACTACTCCCTGTCTCAGAATTTCGTTCGGACCTCGATAACACAAGAACACGTCCAAAACCAAAATAGGATCTTAAAGAACTTCTTATTTTAATATTAGGCGCCGAAATGCCCCCGAGTCATCAGAAACCCATTTTGAACATACGCCCAGGTCCAAAATCATCACACGAAGCTACCGGAACCGACAAAACGTGATTCCGGGATCGTTTACCCAAAATGTTGACCAAAGTCAAACTTGGCCTTAAAGGCCAGCCTTAAGGAACCAATTGTTCCTATTGCACTCTAAACACATCCGAATCCCGGACCACCAGTCCCCGCAAGTCATAAACCATAAAAAGCCGCTATGGGAAGTTTCATTTAGGGGAACGGGGTCCGATAACGCAAAACGACTGGTCGGGTCGTTACATTCTCCACCTTTTAAACAAACGTTTGTCCTCGAATGGGTCTAGAATCATACCTGAAGTGCTGAATAAGTGTGGATATCTGCTCCGCATGTCCTCCTTGGACTCCCAGGTCGCCTCCTTAACTGGTTGGCCTTTCCACTGGAGCTTTACAACAGAAACTCTTTTGGACCTCAACTGGCGGTCCTGCCTATCAATAATAGCAACTGGCTCCTCCTCGTAGCCCAACCTCTCATCCAACTGAATAGTGCTGAAATCAACCATATGAGAGAAGTCGGCGTGGTACCTCCGGAGCATGGATACACGAAAAACTGGGTGAACTCCTGATAAACTGGGAGGCAAGGCTAACTCATAAGCAACTTCCCCAACTCGCCTGAACACCTCGAAAGGACCTATAAACCTCGGGCTCAGCTTTCCCTTCTTCCCAAACCTCATAATACCCTTCATAGGCGAGACTTTCAACAGGACCCTATCTCCCTCCATAAATGATACATCACGCGCCTTCTGATCCGCGTAACTCTTCTGTCTGGACTGTTTCGTACGGAGCCTCTCCTGAATCAACTTCACTTTCTCCAAGGCATCCCTCACCAGGTCGGTGCCATATAACTTAGCCTCGCCAGGCTCAAACCACCCGATAGGAGAATGACATCGCCGACCATACAAAGCCTCAAATGGTGCCATCTCAATGCTGGACTGGTAACTATTATTGTATGCAAACTCGGACAAAGGTAAGAACTGGTCCCACTGACCTCCGAAGTCAATCACACATACCCTGAGCATGTCCTCCAATATCTGAACTGTACGCTCTAACTGACATCAGTATGAGGGTGAAATGCTGTGCTGAGGTCTATCTGGGCGCCCATCTCACTATGAAACGCTCTCCAGAAGTGCGAGGTGAACTGAGGACCTCGATCTGATATAATGGACACTGGCACACCATGCAACCGGACTATCTCCCGAATGTAGATCTAGGCTAACCTCTCAGAAGTATAAGCATTAGCCACTGGAATGAAATGCGCCGATTTGGTCAATCTATCCACAATGACCCAAACCGCGTCAACCTTCCGCAAAGTCTGAGGCAACCCAACCACGAAGTCCATAGTAATGCACTCCCATTTCCACTTAGGAATGGACATCTGCTAAAGTAGGCCTCCTAGCCTCTGGTGCTCATACTTAACCTGTTGGCAATTAAGGCACCTAGTCACATACTCCACTATGTCCTTCTTCATTCGCCTCCACCAGTAATGCTGCTTCAAATCACGATACATCTTTATAGCACCAGGGTGAACAGAATACCGAGAACTGTGTGCCTCCTCTAGAATCCTCTCCCTCAAGCCATCAACATTAGGAACACATAAGCGGCCCTGAAGTCTCAAAACACCATCCTCGCCAATAGTAACCTCCTTGGCCCTACCCTGAACCACTGTCTCCCGAAGCTCTGCTAAGCACAGATCATAAAACTGCCGGGCCTTAATCTCTCCCAATAACGAAGACTGAGCAACCATATGTGCTAAAACTCGGCGAGGCTCTAAAATATCCAACCTCACTAGGCGATTGGCCAAGGACTGAATGTCCAAGGCTAGAGGTCTCTCCTCTGCTGCAATATAAGCCAAGCTACCCATACTCTCATCCTTCCTACTCAAAGCATCTGCCATCATATTTGCCTTTCCCGGGTGATAAAGAATGGTGATATCATAATCCTTCAACAACTCAAGCCATCTGCGCTGCCTCAAATTAAGATCCTTCTGCTTGAACAAGTGCTGCAAGCTACGGTGGTCTGTATAAACCTTACAGGATACTCCATACAAATAGTGCCTCAAAATCTTAAGAGCATGAACAATCGATGCCAACTCCAAATCGTGCAAAGGGTAATTCTTCTCATGAACCTTCAGCTGGCGTGAAGCATAAGCAATAACTCTCCCTTCCTGCATCAATACACACCCCAAGCCGACGCGTGAAGCGTCGCAATATACTATGTACATCCCAGGATCGGAAGGCAATACTAGAACTGGCGCTGAGGTCAATGCTGACTTGAGCTTCTGAAAGCTCGCCTCACACTCGTCGGACCATCAATATGGGGCATTCTTCTAATTCAATCTAGTCAATGGAGCTGTAATAGAAGAGAAACCCTCCATAAATCGGCGATAATAGCCTGATAGGCCCAAAAAGCTCATGACCTCTGTAGCTGAAGTAGGACGCGACCAACTCTGAACTGCCTCGATCTTGTGAGGATCAACCTTGATACCCTATCCGGATACCACATGCCCCAAGAATGCCACGGAATCCAACCAAAACTCACACTTGGAAAACTTAGCATATAGCTTCTGTTCTCGCAAGGTCTGGAGCACGACTCTCAAATGCTGCTCGTGCTCCCCCAGGCTACGGGAGTAAATCAAAATGTCATCAATGAAGACAATGTACGACCTGAACACCCTATTCATCAAGTCCATGAATGCTACCAGGGCATTAGTCAAGCCAAAGGACATCACTAGGAACTCATAATGGCCATATCTCGTACGAAAAGCAGTCTTCGGAACATCTGAAGCCCGAATCCTCAACTGATGATACCCTAATCGCAAATCAATCTTAGAAAACATGCGAGCACCCTGCAACTGGTCAAACAAATCATCGATGCACGAAAAGGGATACTTTTTCTTAATGGTAACCTAGTTCAATTGGCGGTAATCAATACACATCCGCATAGACCCATCCTTCTTCTTCACAAATAAAACTGGGGCACTCCACGGGGATACACTCGGTCTGATGAACCCCTTAGCTAACAACTCCTCAAGATGCTCCTTCAACTCCTTCAAGTCTTTCGGAGCCATAAGGTACGGAGAAATGGATATAGGCTTGGTGCCTGGAGCTAAATCAATATCACGGTCCGGAGGCATGCCCGGAAGATCCGAAGGAAATACATCAGCAAACTCTCGAACAACTGGCACAGAATTAATCGTCCGAGACTCGGCGGTGGTATCCCGCACATAAGAAAAATAGGTTAGACAACCCTTATCGACCATATGTCGAGCCTTTAAGAATGAAATAACCCGGCTGGCTGCGCTAATTGAAGAACCCCTCCACTCCAGCCTAGGTGACTCGGGCATGGCTAAAGTAACTATCTTGGCATGGCAATCAAGCACGACATGATAAGGAGATAGCCAATCCATGCCTAGAATAACCTCAAAATATACCATGTCGAGAAATAAAAGGCCAGCTCTGGTCTCGAACCCACATAAGGTGATCACACAAGATCGATACACCCGGTCTACCACCACAGAGTCGCCCACAGGAGGGACACATATAGGAGATCCCAAGGACTCTCGAGAGACATCCAGAAAAGGAGAAAATAGGGCTGAAACATATGAATAAGTGGATCCTAGATCAAACAATGCTGAAGCCTCTCTACCACATATTGAGATAATACTTGTGATCACGGTGTCTGAGGCCACGACATCTGATCTGACCGGAATAGCATAAAACCTGGATGGAGCACCTGAAGACTGAGCCCCATCAGAGTGAATAAGAGCTACCTGACCTCCCCCTGATTGGCCTCCACCTCTAGGACGACCCCTGCCAGCCTGTCCTCCACCTCTAGGTGGCCGGACTGCTGGTGCCGGACCCATCGGCTGATAGCTCTGCTGTACGGCCTTGCCCCGATACTGGGGACACTGCCTTCTCATCTGACCTGGCTCTCCAACTCATATCAACTCCCAGGTGGCACAGTCTTCTACCCCGAAGAAGATCCCCGAAGGGCCGGAGGGCGATGAGAGCCCTCAGGCATAGCACTGAAATAAGGATCGGAGGATCTCGGATGACTAGAATAACCACTGTGTGAACTCTGAATGGCTGGAGGACGGTATGAACGCTATGACATGGCGCTGAAATGAGGCCTCGTTGGAACACCTCGGGGAGGTGGTGGAGGTGCTGAATATAAAGGCCTGTTGGGCTGACCACTGTTATACTGACTCCTGCCCCTAGCTGGGGCGCCTCTGAAATCCCCTGAGAACCTAGCCTTCTTGTCCTGCTGACCCTGCTCCCTGGTCCTCGACCGATAACCCTCGATCCTACGAGCAATCTCCACTACGAGCTGATAAGGGGTACCCATTTCTACCTCTCGAGCCATGGTGGATCTAATACCTGGATGCAACCCTGCTACAAACCTCCGAACTCTCTCAGCATCGGTGGGCAATATCATAAGAGCATGGCGTGACAGCTCTGAAAATATGGCCTCATAATCTGTCACGGACATCTGCCCCTGCTCTAACCGCTCAAACTGACCCCGTAACTCTTCCCTCTTAGAGGGTGGAATATATCTGTCCAAGAACATTTGTGTGAACTACTCCCAAGTGGTAGTAGGAGAATCAACTGGCTTGTTGAGAATATAAGACTACCACCACCTGCGAGCTTTGCCCTCTAACTGGAATGCAATGAAGTCTACCTCATGGGACGCTAGGATCCCTATGTTGTGCAGTCTATCCTTGCACCTATCAATGAAGTCCTGGGCATCCTCACCTCGCTCACCCCCGATGACTAGAGGGCGCAAACGAGTCCATCTTTCTAACATCTTATGCTTGTTGCCATCCGCAGCTGGTCTGGGCTCCGATGCTGCCGTTACAGGCTGGGTACCACCCACGGGCAGTGTACCCGAGGTATGATGTAATGCTGATGTCGGTTCTGCGGCCTGGGCAGTAGGGGTATGGGCTCCCCCTCCCGCCTTTGAAGTGGCAGGATCTGCTGGAAATAAACCAGCCTGGGACATGGTGTCCATAAATCTCATCATACGGCCTATGACTGCCTGGAAGCCTGGCGCCATCATAAAGTCTACGGGTGCAGGATCTGCTAGAGGCACCTCATCCTGCTCCTCTAATATAGGGTCCTCTAGTGGCGGTACCGGTATAGCTCTGGGATGCCCTCGTCCCCTACCACGGGCCGGTGCCCTCCCCCGGCCTCGAACGGCAGGGGTAACGGCCCTTCCCGGGTCCGGAACATCAGATGCACGCGTCCTCACCATCTGTGAGAGAATAGAAGAATGAGTTTAGTAAATCATAGGCTGCATGATAGAATAAGAACAAATAGAGGTTTCCTAACACCCTGTAGCCTCCTGAAGATAAGTACAGACGTCTCCGTACCGATCCGCAAGACTCTACTGGGTTTGCCCGTGACTCGTGAGACTTACGTGAACCTAGTGCTCTGATACCATGTTGTCACGACCCAAAATCCCACACGGGTAGTGATGGCGCCCAACACCGGAGTCAAGCAAGCCAACAATTATTTACTAGTGAGATTTCCCTTATAAACATACCAATCCCATATATTTCCCAAAGTTTAAATGTAGCTCGTTTAAATAAAAGCGGAAACATTTACCAATTTAAATACATACAGCCAAAATGATCGTGATCCAATATATATACAGCCCCAAAACAAGAATCTACTAAGTGCGTGCCAGGAACTAGTGTCACAAGTCAATAGGCGAACTAGTAGAATATACAAAAGATGATACAAGGTGTACTGCTGTCTGAAAGGATGTAGACAGAAATAAAAAAAAGATAACTCCATAGCATAGCTGAGAATCTCCAAGGGAGGCAGCTCACCGTAGAGTCAGGTCCAGAATATATGTCAAGCTCCGGTCGAATAACCAGAAACACCAGCCCCAGAACCTGTACAATTAAGTACAGAAGTGCAGCATGAGTACATAAATATATATGTACCAAGTGAGTATGCCTCCTAACCTCGAAGAGGTAGTGACGAGAGGTCGACATGACACTCACTAAGGTCCAACAATATAATTTAACATAATGTAATAAAACCAATAGGCATGTAAGGACAGTGAAACAACAAGTATATATGTAAGATATTGGAATCCGGGAAGAATACTGGGGATAAATAAAACAATTACCACTTCACTTTTTCCCAAATACCTGTAAGATCAATTTCATAAAATTTAGTAACAAATAAATCATATGCATGCAGGGTAAGGACAACCGGCCGGAGTCATAAGTTAGTCACGCTCGTGCACTGCCGAGGATCGAACGGCCCGTACCAAAAGTTCACCTCTCAACCTCTTTATGCACTGCCGAGTATCGATCGGCCCATCCCAAAAGTGCATATCTCAACCTCTCTATGCACTGCCGAGGATCGAACGGCCCGTACCAAAAGTGCGTCTCTCAATCTCTCTATGCACTGCCGAGGATCGATCGGCCCGTCCCAAAAGTGCATCTCAATCTCTCTACGCACTGCCGAGGATCAATCGGCCCGTCCCAAAAGTGCATCTCTCATAAGAGTGGGGGAAAATCACACTCCGCTCGCGGAATACAAATTACGAAGCGGTCACATGCACATACATTATTCCTTTTTAAAAGAGAATACCTTTCCATGAACAATTTCTTACAAGTTTTTCTCAAATTTCATAACTTCGGGAACGTAAGCAACATGAAATGTTAATTCAGCACGCATATAGTTCATATCAAGTAAAACACAAGGCATGATGTGGGCCTAACTACCCGGACATAATAGTAATAGTCACTACATATGGACTCTCGTCACTTTGCACGTACGTAGCCCCCACAAATTATCACATATAGCATTTAAATCACATAGGGGGATAAATCCCCCTTACAAGGTTAAAAAGGAGACTCACCTCGTGTCGAATCTACCCCTCGGACCAAGGTTGCGCGCGAATCTCTGAACTCTACACCCGAGGACTCGCAACTAGCCAAATATGGTACAATGACATCAATGCATGCTCAAAGTAGGCAAATTATCCTATTTATTCAACAATTCAACATTCTTGAAAAATTTCTAAAATCCAACCCCGGGCCCCCACGCTCGGATTTCAATAATTCTCGAAGGGAACACTCACCCAAAGCCTAAGGATCATCAATGTACGATTCTTACTTGATTTCATAGCAAATTCACGGTTAAATTCTCAAATTATCACAAACTCTAGGTTACTTTCCAATTCTTGATTTTTCACTAATTTAGGTAGTTAATTAAGCTAGAAATCCATGCATGAAGCTAATTTTAGAGTAGATTTTACTTACCTTAAATGATCAAGTCGTTAGCCCCTCAACAATGGTGGAAATCGACCCAAGGAAGAAGAAGAAGATGAGAAAAATGTGCTAACACCCGTGTATAAAAACACACTGTCTGGACAGTGTTTTCGCACCTGCGGCTCGAGGACTGCACCTGCAGTCTCGCACCTGCGAGCAAAGGCCCGCACCTGCGGAAATGGACTGGGGAGCCTGGGCCCGCACCTGCGGAGTAGAGATCGCACCTCCGGCTCCGCTCTTGCGGAACTTTGTCCGTACCTTCGAGAATTGACCAGACCATTGGGGGTTGCACCTGCGAAGCTGGGGACCGCAGGAGCGGTCCCGCACCTGCGACTGGGCAACCGCTCATGCGGTCACACCAGAACAGGTGCACCAACAACTATTTTAGCTTGTTTTTAGCCCTGTTAGGTGCCTTGGAGGCACCTGGGCCCACCCGAGCCCTAGTCCAAATATAGCAATGAGTCCTAAATCATAATACGGACTTGCTCGAGCCTTCGGAACACCCAAAACAATGCTAAAAATCAAAATCACACCTCCAAACCCCAAGAACCAAACTTAGGAACTTAAAGTTTTCTAGACTTCGCTAACAACGCGCCGAACTGACCTATACAACTCAAAATGACACCAAATTTTGTAGGCAAGTCATAATTAACATAACAGAACTACTCCCAGTCTCGGAATTCCGTTCGGACCTCGATAAAAAAAACACGTCCCAAACCAAAATAGGATATTAAGGAACTTCTTATTTCAATATTGGGTGCCGAAATGCCCCCGGGTCATCAAAAACCCATTCCGAACATACGCCCAGGTCCAAAATCATCACACAAAGCTATCGGAACCGACGAAACTTGATTTCGGGGTCGTTTACCCAAAATGTTGACCGAAGTTAAACTTGGCCTTAAAGGCTAGCCTTAAGGAACCAATTGTTCCTATTGCACTCTAAACATCTCTGAATCTCGGACCACCAGTCCCCGCAAGTCATAATCATAAAGAGCTGCTATGGGAAGTTTCATTTAGGGGAACAGGGTCCGATAATGCAAAATGACCGGTCAGGTCGTTACAATGATGATCCATATTTTCTTGTTCTTCAGGACAGGGTCCATCATGGTGATGCCAGGTATGTGGTTATTGGCAATGATGGGTTCATGAGGATGCAGGGCCAGATTTGCGTGCCCAATGTAGATGGGCTTCGAGATTTGATTCTAGCTGAGGCATATAGTTCGCGGTATTCCATCCATCCGGGTGCCGCGAAGATGTATCAGGATCTGTGACAAAATTATTTGTGGAGGCGGATGAATAAAGATATTGTTGGGTTCGTGGTTCGGTGTCTCAACTGTCAGCAGGTCAAGCATGAGCACCAGAGACCAGGTGGATTGCTTTAGAGATTAGATATTCCAGAGTGGAAGTGAAAGTGGGAGCGGATCACCATGGACTTCGTAGTTGGGCTCCCATGGACTTCGAGGAGGTTTGATGCTATATAGGTTATTATGGACCGGCTGACCAAGTCCGCGCACTTCATTCCTGTTGGTACTACTTATTCTTCGGAGCTATTAGCTGAGATTTATATCAGGGAGATTGTCCAATTGCATGGGGTTCCAGTTTCTATCATTTATGACAGAGGTACTCAGTTCACATCTCAATTTTGGAGAGCCGTGCAGAGAGAGTTGGGTACTCAGATCGAGTTTAGCACAGCGTTTCATCCTCGGACCGACGGGCATTCAGAGTGTACTATTCAAATTTTGGAGGATATGTTGCGTACATGTGTCATTGATTTTGGGGGTTCATGGGACCAGTTTCTGCCACTCGCGGAGTTTGCATATAATAATAGTTATCAGTGGAGTATCCAGATGGCTCCGTATGAGGCTTTTTATGGTAGGAGTTGTAGATCTCCGGTTGGTTGGTTTGAGCAGGACGAGGCTAGGCTATTGGGCACAGACCTGGTTCAGGATGCGTTGGGTAAGGCGAAGTTGATTCAGGAGCGGCTTCGCACGGTGCAGTCTAGGCAGAAGAGCTATATGGATCGGAAGGTCCAGGATGTGTCTTTCATGGTTGGGGATAAGGTGTTGCTAAAGGTGTCACCCATGAAGGGTGTTATGAGGTTCGGGAAGAGGGGAAAGCTGAGTCCCAGGTTCATTGGGCCATTTGAGGTGCTTCAGAGTATTGGGGAAGTATCTTATAGACTTGCCTTGCCTCCCAGCTTATCAAGTATTCATCCGGTGCTCGATGTTTCGATGCTTCGGAAGTATGTCGGTGACCCATCTCATATTTTGGACTTCAACACGGTTCAACTCGAGGGTGATATGTCATATGAGGTAGAGCCAGTGGCTATTTTGGGTAGTCAGGTCAGGAAGCTGAGGTATAAGGATATAGCTTCAGTGAAGGTTCAGGGGAGAGGACAGCCGGTGGAGGATGCCACCCGGGAGACCGAGCGGGAGATGCGGAGCAGATATCCTCACTTATTCGAGACTCTAGGTATGTTTCTAGACCTGTTCGAGGACGACCATTTGTTTAAGAGGGGGAGGATGTAACGACCCGGTCGGTCGTTCTGTGAGATTAGCCTTGTTGCCCCCATTTCTGCTTTATCATATATTTATTAGCCTATTTATGTTGTGTTGGGTCGGTTGGTTCGGGTTCGGAGTGGTCGTGGTGAGAATTGAGACACTTAGTCTATTAAATTAGCTTAATAGTTGAAATTGTCAACTAGGATTTGACTTATTGGTAAATGAACTTGGAATGCGAATGTTATGGCTCGAATAGCTTCGTTAGGTGATTTGGGACTTAGGAGTGTGTTCGGAATGAAGTTTTGATGTCCGGTGTAGAATTAGGCTTGAATTGGCGAAAGTTAGTTTTTGGCGATTTCTGGTCGGCAGTGGAAAATAGGCTATCGGGGTCGGAATGGAATTCCGACAGTTGGAGCAGGTTCGTATGTCATTTTGGATATGTATGCAAATTTTTAGGTCAATCAGATGTGTTTTGGTTAGTTTCGACATCATTGGCAAAATTTAAAAGTTTCAAAGTTCATAGGGTTGAATTTGATGTAATTTTGATGTTTTGTGTTGTTTTTGGTGTTTCGGAGGCTCGACTAAGTTTGAATAATGCTATGGGGTGTGTTGGTATGTTTGGTTGGGGCCCCGAGGGGCTCGGAATTGATTTCGGATGGTTGGCAGAGGTTTGAGCTTAGGAAATTTGCAGCATAGCTGCTGGTGTTAAGCTACTGGTGTGGCCGCACCTGTGGATGGGCACGCGCAGTTGCGATGCCACAGGTGAGAAGGACCCTGTGCAGGTGCGAAGATAGGCCATACAGTAGGAATCCGCAGGTGCGAAGAATTGGACGCACCTGTGAAGCCGCAGGTGCGAAAAAGGGATCGCAGGTGCGAGAATTGGATTGTTAGTGGGATTTCACTGGTGCGCAACTAGGACCACAGGTGCGGGTCCGCATGTGCGAGGAAAGGTCTGCAGGTGCAGATTAACTGGGCAGAACAATATAAAATGTTGCCTCCGCGAATATTTTGGCATTTTCTTGATTGTTGCATGCAGATTGAGCTGAGTTGAGAGCAAATTGAAGAAAGAATTCGGTTGGGTTGTGTTCCTTTAGCGTGTATTGATGATGTTAATATGGTTTTGGTTAGATTTGGAGCAATAGGTAGACAATTTGAGGGGCAAAAGCATCACGGATTAGTATTGTGGCCCGGTAGAGGTAAGTAATGGTTATAAATCTTGTCCTGAGGGTATGAAACCTCGAACTTCATATTTCTCACTATTTTTAACATGGCGCATATGTCGGATGACGAGTATGTGGCGCACACTGCTTTTTTGTATTGGACTTGATCCTCTCCGCGACAACTATTGAGTTGCGTATCTAATCATATGTTAAATTGTGTTCTAAAGACTATTGCTATATTTGGGATATAAGCCGTGTTTGGGGCCTCGTGCCGACTTGTTTAGATCCCTTTGGGGCTTTTTACTGCTATTTCCTCTCTGTTGATTTATGATTTACACTCAGTCATATTGCGCTTAACTATTTTCGAAACTCAGCCTGATTTACACTATTTTGAGATTTAAAAATGATGTTTTGGGTCGAGTACCCTGTTTTACTGATACGCCCGAGGGGATTTTGAGAGGTTCTGACTGAGTGAGGCCGAGGGCATGATTGTGAGGATATGATACGCCACGAGGTGGCTTGATATTAGCTCTTGGGCTAAAGGAGCCCCTCCGGAGTCTGTACACACCCCTAGTAAGCGCAGGTACCTACTGAGTGCGAGTGCCGAGTGCCGAGTGATGAGTGATTGGGAGGCATGAGTGACAGTGAGGTTTCCCGAGGGGATGATACTGAGTAGTTGTGAGGTTCCGAGTGATGTTCTTCCCGAGGGGCGATTTATGATTCATGTTTTTGCCCGAGGGGCTACTTATGATTTATTTCATTTTACACTAAATCCTTCGGTTATTTTTATTTCTGAAATTGTTGGAAGACACATTTTTCGAAGTATTTTTCTAAAGTTGGTTTTAAGGCATGATGGTTTCATATATCTATGTATATATTGGTTGAAAGAAAGGTTGTGCATATTGTGAACTGATGATATTGATTTTTATCTGTTTCTTGCCGCTTAGACTTGATTTATTTTCATTACTACTGAGTTGGCGTACTCACATTACACCCTGCACCCCTGTGTGCAGATACAGGTGCTGATACCGGGCGTTAGCCATCTATTCCTTGCGGAGCCGTAGTTCGGGATAAAGAGGTAGTTGTTCAGCGTACGCAACATCTCTATTTTCTCTTCTTTTGTTGTATTTAGCTACTCCTTTGGAGATTCTGTATTATAATAGTAGACTTGTTTGTATATTTCTTAGATGCTCATGACATGTTGACTCTGGATTTTGGGGATGGTTTAGACTATTTAGCTATTTATTTCGCCTAATGAATTCAGTAATTCTATATACTTTATGAAACGTCTGAAAATGGTTGGGATTATTGGAAAGGAACTTGAATTATGTGATTATTGGCTAGCCTAGTTCCACGATAGGCGCCATCACGGCCGGTTTAGGATTTGGGGTCGTGACAAACCCCTAGTCCAATTACCTAAAATACACCAGCCCAACACCCCATCCAAAACCAAAGTACCCTAACCCAATAGCCCAACCGATAACCCGTTTCTATACCCCACCCAACCTCCCCTTTAATCCTGGCCGTTGATCTTTCAAGATCAACAACCCCAGTTTACCTCCCTATTTTTAATTAATCATTCCTAACCTTAATCCCTCATTCCCAAAACCCCGCCGCCTGTGAATGCTATCTTATTCTCCTCTTCTGAAACCCTAGCACCGTAATCTCTAATCCCCTTCAATTCCAACTCATAAATGGAATCCATCGACGATTCCCCTACCTTATTGACCATCTCCCATTACTGTATATCCGATTATGGTATTACATAATCGCTTTCCTAACATGGCAAGCAGATCTCTCTTATTTTGAACCAAATCTGGTTCAAATCTTTACCTTTTTCCATCTATGTTCATTCTCGTCTCCTTATGGTATGAATCTCTGAGATTCTTCGCGATTCTTTACTTGCCCTAAAACTAGGGTTCAGATCTTTCTAAGATCTAACACTGGTTCTTGATTCTTTAATTATTTTTCCTTTAATATTTTCGTATATATGTCCTTGTGCATTTTATTATGATTTTCTTTGATATTTCTGACTGATTTTACTTACCCTGAAAATTAGGGTTTCTGATTCTTCAAAATCGAACCTGATCTGGTTCAAACCTTAACTATTCTCGTCTATATGTATTTGTGCATCTTTATTATAACTCTTGCCTTTGATTTTAGACTAATCTTTACTTACCCTAAATTTATGATTTTTTTTATTCTTCAAATCTGTTTGATTCTTTAGTTACTTTTTTAAAGCCTCTGTCTATATGCTTATACGCGTCTCCTTACTTGTTATTTCTGCCGGTTTGTATGTTTCTACCTAAACTAGGGTTTGATTTTTCTTTCCTTAATTAACTGTTAGATGCTTTCTTTTCAAGTACCCTTATTGGTTGTTTCCATATTTGTGCGCTCTAATTCAGTGTTATTTAAACCCCTCCCCCATCCCCCTGTAAACAGACTTAGAATTCGAACATTCTCATTACCCTAAATAACTATATGATGTTATTCTTCTGCTTTGATTCCTGGCCGGCTGGAAGCCAAGGCTATAAATCTTCTATCGTTCGCTTCTATTTGTGATCATTTTTGCATTCTTAAATTCCTTTCTAGTTCATCTGAACTGGTAAGTTGTTGAACCCTTTCAGATTTATTACTCATTTAATATGTTACTGTTATTAGACTAGTTACTTTCAGTATTTTAGACATATTAATCTCAGTAAGGTAGTTAATGAAATCTGCTTCACTTTGTGTGATTTAAGACCATGTTTTAGTATTAAGCATGTTTTGATACTTTCCCTAAAACTAGTTCATGATGTGTATCTCAGCAGACTCATTAGCTTGTTATTAAATTTGCTATCATGTGACTTATTTGTTTCTGTGCTCACTATGTATAACCTATTTATTAATTCCTACTAGTAATTAATGTTTTCCTGAATCATTATTTATCAATGGATTTCCTTTCTATGACTAATACTAATCTGAATTCTTTACTGTCTTTTGTGAAGCATGCTCATTGTTACGCCCGACAATATTACGTTGATATTTCGTCCTGCAGTATTATATTACGATGATGTTACGCCTTGCACTACTACATTATGATGATGTTATGCTTCGCAGTATTAAAGTACGACGATGTTGCACCCTGTAGTATTGTACGTTGAATTTGTTGTAAGGTAATTCACATCAGTCCATGGAAAAGATTATTTGGAGATTATAAGGATTATGCTATTCCAAATAAGTAATGAGTAAATTCGTGAAGGTGAGAGGGGGAGCAAGTCAAAGAAAATAAATTTGCGTCCAAGTTTTGCATGTTAGGATAAAATTCTGGCCGAGCATTAATACTCGGTATTTATGGACTAGTTCCATACAAGGTAACGCATGGCCATGATAGTAAGGTGTATAAGGTGTGTTAAAGGTGAGTAGTATTTTAAGTAATTTGAGATAATTCTTCATTATGTGAATAACCGAATAATTATTGATTTTAGTGGAAGATTAACAATTAATTAACAAATTAGTGATTAGTTAAATCAAAATCTTGGATAAGGTTTAAGCCAAAACGTGGCAGCCCCCTCCTACTCTTATAAATGACTCATTAGTCATTTAAGATAGGTGTCACATTAAGAATTTTTTTGGCCAAATTATTCCTAAAGTGGGGCCACATCTTAAGGCATCATAAGACTTAAAGAAGTCATTCATCAGAACGTTAGTCTTCAACAATTCAATTCAAACATAAGACCTCTCTAACTTGGTAAAACTATTAGCTCCAAACCTTTCAAATTCATCATTTGAATC
Source organism: Nicotiana paniculata (assembly GCA_005239505.1). NCBI lineage: Eukaryota > Viridiplantae > Streptophyta > Magnoliopsida > Solanales > Solanaceae > Nicotiana > Nicotiana paniculata. The sequence continues at coordinate 45,397 of ML342038.1, forward strand.
TCCAAAATGAAGATGGAAATTTCAGCAACTTATCCAAAATTCTGTCAATGTGACTTTGCTTCAAAAGATCATACGAACTACGTGATGTTATAGCAATGGGGTTTTGCGATTCAAATGGAGTACAGTGCAATCTTTCTCAAAGAATATCATACAGATTCTTTCTTACATCGATCTGCCGTTACACATTGTCGCAATCAACGGTGTTAAAGGAATTGTCAAGAGAATCGGTTCAGGTATGTTAAGGCTATCCCTTCTTTCTTTTGGCATGATCCGTACGATACAAATGAAACGAGCAAAATATGCAACTTTCATAAATAACTCTATTCATAGAAATACTAGGGGTGTCTATATTCTTGATTCCCCATGTGAATTATTATTAT